>JAQFJA010000021.1:7539600-7551077 GCA_029874485.1 Naso brachycentron
AAAACTAGAGCCTGACAAAAATTGGTTTGCAGAAATTACTGGCCATTTTTAGCTTATTGCATATATCAGTAGCGGCACACATGTTCTCTGATATGCAGCGATATTAACACTATTTTAAGACACAAAAAAATGTCTGGATAAGTGATTTAAAATGGCGTAATTACGTGGCTTGTCCAGCAGAGGGCTATTCGATAACTAATAAGTGAAATGTTTACTGTTAAATCCACTGATGTTTGGAACAAAGTTTATTATAATGTAATATATATTCTGCCTCTATTACATTACTTAGCTTTGTCACAGATATTGGACAACTACATTTAGCTGACATTATATAGACACTATATATATATATACATATATATACATACATACATATACATATATATATATATATATATATATGTATATATATAGGTCCATATATCAAATTTTTTGTGTTCCCTAATATCCTAATACAAACCAACTAACACTACATAATTACTACAAAACTGTCTTATGCAAAACATTTGACTAAATATATAGTGCAAAAATAAAGAACTAAATACGATGTAACATATCTGGTTCTATGCTGTTTAAGTCTCAGTCCTGTCAGTTTATTTTAAGACTGCGTTGTTTACCTGCCTGCTAAACTGTATCGTTTACGGTGACATATTTTGTGTTGATGTTTTTTAACTTGTGTTTTGCCAATATGTTGCAAGGCTACATTGTTGGTCTGCTTGCTTGTCTGTATGTTAACGTCCTTACTTTGTATGTCAGTGCACTTTATGTGCCTTTTACAGTGTTGTCTAAAAATGTTACTAATTTAGTAATTACATCTAATGTTACAGTTTTTTTTGTAATGGTTCCTTTATTGTACTTTTTACCTGGCATTGAACACCTTGCCCAGGGATTACAGTTGAAAACTAGCTACCTAGCTAAAAGTGGCACATTTATAGAAAAAGTTGATTGATTTGCATTGTCCCTGTACAAATTAACTAAAAAGATTAATACATGCACTGAATTCCTGCCAACTCCAGAGGTGCTGTCCTGTTATATATGCAAATGCAAGTACCAGGTCTATGGCTGAGGCTGAGTGGTTGGATGGTCAGATAGACGTTGGTTGTCTGGGGTATGTAGAGCTGGTACTTCAGAGAGCTGATGCTCTCATCATCCTCCAAGAAGAAACAGCCCTTCACATAACCGTGATGCCATTCCTGGAAAGATGGAAAACATTTCTGCTGGTGGAAAGCCCCGTATACTCATACAAACTGAAAAGAGTGGCTAATAAAGCAGAAAGATAATGATTCCTCATCTGTTACTGACCTAGAGCTATTTGTTTGCTATTTGAAGTCGTTTGTAATATCACACATATGCAGTATATCCTGATATGCATATCCGAATATATTTCATGTGTGGTCTCTGTTTAGATCATGACACAATCCTTAACAAACTGTTTTAATGCTTGACAACAAAATGTATTTATTCATTCAACAGAAACCAAAACTAATTTGCAGTTCCTATTAAAAGGGGATTGATCTTGTGACAGGGGAAGTATATTTTGGCATGAAAAAATGAATTAAGCATACAGTCATAACAGCGAGTTTTCTCACTTGATTAACAGAAACTGCCTTTGTGATAATTACCACTGCAACCTTCAGGGACATATTCATTACTGCATTGTTTATGTCAGCCCGACAGCACTTGTTATACTCATGTTGATCCAGAGGAGGGCAGAAGTGTGACACGGTGTTTCCACTGAAGGCTGCAGCCAATCTCCCTCTTGAATCTGATATGGCAAACTGGAGCACATTTAACTTTGATAAATACAGCCTTTACAATCTTGTGCCAGCGGTCATTCAAACTATCAAGAGGCTACTTTGGCATTATTTATGAATCCTGTTATTTCTCTCATTTTGAAACCCTGTTGTTCCTTCATCTGGCTGCAAAACTGAAACAAGGTAATAATTTGAAATAGGACAAGAACATCAAAACAAGGAAGTTTTCCTTCCACTCATCGGAGACACATTAAATGAAAACACAGTTGGTGTGGACACACAGTAAGAGGACACTGAGGACCAAGCCAGTCTGCAATAGGCTATATATCCTTTTAGTGGACAAATAAATCATCAAGTTAAACAAAGAAAGTCCCATAAAGATGGAGCGTGTCACTCCTTCAGAGAAAAGCTATTTTCTCAAAGTATTTATCTTGGTCTGTGAGAGGCATAAAAGATCAAACCATAACACTTCAGTGGTTTGTCCGGACAATATTAAATAAGGGAAACTGCCATGGGCGCCCATCCACTGCTTAAAGATATCAGAATTAATGCCCCCACAGAGAGAGGGTCAGCCTGCAGACTAATACAGGTGCTGTCACCTGCTCCGGCCTCAGGTCTGATTTACTGCTACGCAGTATGTCGCAGGAAACTGTACCACACGCACGCACGCACGCACGCACGCACACACACACACAAATCCTGAGGAGAAAGAATATTCCTTAATGGTTATGTTGTGCATGTTATGTATTCATGACAGCACATGTGCATCCAACAAGGCACGTACACGTGTACACAGACACTGCTACACAAACACAAACTGACCTCCACTGACCACCCACCAGTTATCAGCCTGTGGCAATATAGCACCCAATATAGTGAGCAGAACTTCCCTCAGAGGTAATCTCTGGACACTCATTCTTTTACCTCCATGATGTCTGGCCCTTTCCAATCTCAACACAATACTTGGACCTCAGAGATGAAGCAGGGGGCTGTTATTCTTATTTATTTATTTTTTTTGCTGAAAAGCAAACCAGCCAAGGTTAAGCCAAAAAGAGTGAAAACAAAGAGTGTGGGATCAATACAGTGGATATCTATCCACCCTGGGCTAAATTCACACATCAAGAACACTTGGTAACAGTGACACTGGGGGAGCAGCGGAGTCTCTCGCCGGAGCCCACGTAGTAGCATTTCTATGTGTTATTGGTGATGCTACAAACAGTTAATCGTTCAGTAACCATACATAGCATTGCTGGTGCTAAGACAGGTGAGCGTACCGTACATAGCATGTTTCTAATTGTAGATTGATGCACTGATTAATATTCCCATGATCCAACTACATTGAAAGATAAACAGCAAATCGTCCTTCTTGTTTGACTTGTATGGACCTAAAATCATTTTTCGTATTTCGTATCTCCAGTGTTTTATCTCCTCTACCATTGCATAGAAATTATTATTTTCTTTTCCTCTACATTCAGAAAAAAAAGTCACTATATCGATTTCGAGTTACTGAATTGGATCATACAGAATCGCTCTAAATGAGTCCATATCGTTCTTGTATCGTATCGCCAACCATGTATCGTAACACAGATCGTATCATTGTTTAAAGTATCGTTACACCACTAGAAGATACTACTGCAGATTATGTAATGGATGAGTTATTTCTCTAAATTATTGTGTTATATTCAGTTTGCTGTCATCAAATGCCTCTTTATAAACAATTAGGATTTAGTACAAGAAAATCTTTCATATGAGCCTGTAAAATAGGAGCTCAGAAATAAAAAAGGCTCCATATAGATATCCTTAAAAAAGTGAGTAATTTGGGAATCAAAAAAACTTCCAAAGACACTTTTGTGTTGGCATTTAATAGTTAATAAATAAGACAGTATTAAATAATGCAGATAATCATTAGAGGCAGCTCTGATGTGATCATAACTACAGAGGGGGGTTACCTGTAAGCCTGAGGGCTCTTGTATTTTGCTGGCCTTGGTGCTGCTGGGTGTCACAGTGATTGGGTTGGACAGGGACGACCGTCTGCTGCGAGCGGAGGAAGGCCGGGAGGACGATCGGCAGTCTGAGACACACAAGAGACAAGCACAAAAAAAACTCACTGAGATAAACACAAAAACACATGCTGAAACAATGCATAAAAATCCCAACGAATAAATCAAGTCATAACACTGCTGCAACAAAACAGAAAGCTCAACTGACTGACTGACAGATTAAGTACAACCCTCCCCTCTTCAAACAGTAAACACACTTTGAAAAGAGAGATGAGGTGCACAACATAATTGACACTGTAATCTGTCTTCTCAGAAGTCCATGCCCGAGTTTAAGTGAAGGCAGCTACTTTGCATTTGGGTTCTGCAAAAGTGTGATCTCAAGTTTAACTCGCTCTTAATCGATTATGGAGCCATTTTAAATCAAAAATGGCATAACAGCACCCTCTCAAATCCATTACCACGCACAACTTTTTTCTTCCTTGAACACTAATTGAAGCCAGAAAATATCAATTCACTAATGAGGGGTCTGATTGTTCCAAGCCCGGAAAAATCAAGATGCGAATTAATGTGAAAGGCTTACAAGCAAATTACCGTGGCGGGGAAATAAATGGACCCACTGTCATGGTATTTGTCATGGATCTATTGTGTATTGACGGCAGTATTTAATCTAGAGAAGTAAATTGTAGCTTCTGTGTGAATGTGGACAAAGATGCACTGAAACGTGGCCTAACAAATGCGTCAATGTGAGTTTATTGCACTAGTGGTTTCTTGTTGCTGGGAAAACTGCAAGGATTGAACTGAAAAGACAGAGTTTCAGAGAAACACCATGACAGGTCTTTAATTTGTTGCCAAAACTCGCTAGACACAAAACACCTAATACATAATAAATGTGTGCCTCATCAATGATTTGTAGAATAATTAGCCAAACTGACCCGTGTCCCATGCCATTGGAATATATTCTTCAGGGTAGTACCTGTTTATACTGACAAATGCAGGCGCAAATGAGCAGTCAAAACTGTTTTTGAGCTCCAAGAATAACCTCATTTAACATGTGCAGTCACGTCACATTTCACGCCAGGGTCTGGTTAAAATGCAGGGGCTATAGATCAATACCTGGGAGAGGCACAATAATGTGATAATCCAGACAACTATGTGGGAGCTCATTTGTTTTTGCAGTGTTGGTCGACTGGGCCCTCCTCCTGACCACCATCTAATCCCTCATCATCTCCCCAGTGAGAAGTGGTGGAATCCTCCAAATCAATAACATGAACATGGACTGACCACTTAAGTCAACCCTATCTATCTTCCCACGGCGGGCTTGTCCCCGGCTCGCTCATCCACGATCTCTGTTCTTCTCTTTCTTCAAAATGCTGCTTTTAAAGTGCAAAAGAGTGGCTTTTGACATTCCATGAATCTTAAACTGGCTGGAGATGCTGTCTTACACAGGAAAAAAAACAACTTTTGTTCATTATGTATGGTCACAGAAGCTGGAGATAACGCCAATCATGGTTTGTTTATGCAATGAAAACTTTTCTTTTTGTGTGGCCAGAGCTCTAACTCCAAAACCACAGTTGAGAGGCAGTATTTTCCATCACTGTAAATGAAGCTTTTGTCAATCTCTTAACGGCAGAAATGATTACCCAAATCACAACACTTTACAGTCTCCTCCCTCCAAACAAGCTGCCCTAATTGTGAGGCTATTATGATGTATGGACCATCTTAATGAGGTGATTTGTCAAAGGGGGAGTGAGAAACCGATCAATAACAGAACTATTATTTATTCATCAAAATTAATCGGTGAGGCGTACCGGGGCAGCAGTGTGTATGGGCGTATTAATTGAAATCTGAAGTATACTTGATGTGCAGTCAACAAAGGCCACTACTTGAAACCAGTAGTTTAGAGATATTATGGTCAGGGCCTGATTGAATTATCAGTTTGCTGATATCATCGGCCGATAGTTATTTAATAACTAATAAGTAACGTTTATACTGTTCAGAGCGCTGATGTTTGGAATAAAGTTCGTTAAAATGTAAGATATCCTGCCTCCATTTCATATCTTTGTCGCAAGTATCTGATCATCACATGAAATCGATGTATCAGATATCGGAATTTTCTTGCTCCCTAACATTGATACCGGCCCTAAAAAAATTCTATAATGGTCGGGTACTAGCTCTGATAAAATTCTTCGATTTTCTGTAATCGATTCTGATATTAGAATTTTCTGTATCTGCCGATACAAGTACCGATCCAATACCAGTGTGTTAGAAATATATACCTGTTATTGATATTATTTTTTAACATTGGCTTGAAGTTTTATGAGTTGCCCACCATTGATGGATTTTGGCTACTTGTGCAGTAAAAGATCATTTCAGCTAAATACAGGTTTAGGCGGTGCTGCCAGAAAGCAGCTCCTGTTTCAGGGCTCATAAATCTCAAGGTATCACACCATACTTGCCGATAACCGATCCAGCACTTCAAGCAGTATCAAAGGCCAATACTAATATCTATATTGGAGCAACCAGACTTTAGAGTGTGCCACACAAATTGACATCATGTTTCGCAGTCATGCACCATTGATAATCCAGTATTTGTTCCTTTTTCTTTACTGTATTCTGGCCTTTTTATTTAGCTGTGACAAGCAGCTCTATAGGTCGCTCTGTCATTTGGTTGGTAGGTCGACACAAATTCCCCCATGCTTTGGTGCGAAGGAAATTTCCTTCTTTGCGCCTTTCTTTTCAGGCCTCCCTGTATGTAAGTAGGACAGGGTTCAATCTAATGTTGTGTAGTCCTCTTTTCATATCATTACCAGCTCATGCTGGCTGCCCTAGGTTGAGAGTGAGACTGTTTAGGTTTCTGAAAGTGGCAACAAACTGACTGGCAGACATGCAGAGATACACAGGAAGAGGGAAGGGCTGAAATATGGCTCGCACACAGGACAGCCTCAGATTTGGCGTTTGCTATTGCTAACTCTCCTTGGTGCATCAAGCCCATCAATAATTGTTTCTGCTTAAGACATCTTCTCATCTCCTGATCTCCTCATTACCTTGGCTCACCTCTGACCAGATTTTCCTTCACATTTGGCGGCACAGTTTTCGCTCTAGGAGGCGTGGCAATAGGAGTGGCTTACTGCAAAAGGCACATAACTTCCAAATTGATTCACAGTCTTGTGCAAGATCTGGTGCAAAGGTTGATCGTGAACCAAAGGACAACTGATTTACTGTTGGGGCCAACTGACAAAAAAAAAAAAGTGGGGGGGGAGTGGCCATGGGAGTGACTGTAACAAAAAGGTGCTTAACTTCTAAACAAATTCATGTAACATAGCCAGAAAATGTAGAAACACACACACTTTCATTGGTCATGGCTTTGCCCGTCCACCTAAGCAATTCATTAACTGTTTGTCGTAGACTGCTGGTCGCAGCTATTGTGAATTTGCGCTTGTTTTTATATGTTTGTTAATTCATTTTTGGGACACTGATGTTTAAATCAAGATTCAATTACAAGGCAGACATAATAATGAGTCAGTTTCATGTTTTGAGTGAGAGCGTTTTGGAGTACTTTCAAGAAAGAAAAATTAAGGAGAAGAGCATGATCAACTTTCATGTGGGAACTGCTCTTCTTTTCATGGGAAGTCACATGTACCTCTCTTGAGTGTCGTGTCTGAGTCGGCCCGCGGTGTTTCTGGAGGCTGAGGGAGACTTGCTGCCAGTTGTGATGCCGCCGCTGATGATGCTGATGACACGGAGCTCTTCGGAGGGCTGTATGACTGACTGCCAAAGTTCTGTCTCTTTAGCTTGGCATTAGCCTCGAGCCTCTCCAGAACAGCCATCTGACACTGCTCTACTGTAGACACAAGAAGTCTGCAGAACTGACAACAACAACAACAACAACAACGACAACAGGAAATCACTAGTAAGGGGATACATGAGGATGTTTTTAATGCATATGACACTCAATCAAGACTTTTCTGTCCCACTTTGAATCACTGATTCTTGTGTATTTTGTGTGAATTCAGTTCCCCTTTACAGACAAAAGTTTAGAATGAATAAGACATTAAAAAATTTGTCTAAACTTACTCCTGCATAATCCAGTTTCTTGTCTTTGTTGACGTCACTTAATGAGAAAATAGCATTCACCTCTTCAGAGGTCATTTTCTCTCCTCTCTGGAAAAACAGGAAGAACATTTTGAGCAGCAGTGTATGATTCCAGTGATTTCAGTCATTTTATGTTCAAGCAGTTAGTTTGAATCTGTAAAAAACATTGCACAGTTCCCTCCAAATTAGGAATTGTAACCAAAACTTAGATACAGATCTAAAACAATAAGTGGGTGATTTGTTGTAGATTTGTCTCATTCAGCATGTTTTAGGCTTCTCTACACCAGGCAGGATTTTTTTTCTGCATTTCATTCAGTTAACCACCATATTCTCATAAACTGCCTAAAAAAGTATCTTAGTATTAGGGACACTGCACTAGCCTTGTTTCGATCCAACTTCTCCAATAGAGCTTTTTCTGTTGCACTGGGAGGATTCTCCTCACCCCAGCCCCTCTCTCATGTGGTGTGCGCCAAAGGTCAATTTTTGATCTGATGCTATTTATAATAGATGTGCTCCCCTTTGGCTAAGACAATTTGTGGGCATGATATAAACTTTCACTGTTATCCAGACACCACCCAGCTCTATGTTCCACTGACTGCTAGTGATAAAATTTGACAAGTTACGGCCTTTCACTCCGACAACAAATGCTGGATTTACCGAAACTGACTCCTGTTCAATGAGTCAAAATCTGAGGATCTGTTATTTGGTCCTTCAAATCAGATCTCTGACTTGAAATAAATCTTGGTGAGATGTCCACTTATGTGAAGCACTCTGACTGCAGTTCGGGTATGATTTTTGATCCGGAGCTTTCTTTCGACATTCAAATCACAGAGGTAGCTCCACTATGCTTCCTTAAAACTATATAAAATATTTCAAAAGTTGAACATTAAACATAAGACAAGCAGACCTCATAAAGGTCATCCATGCTTTTGTTTTTCCTCACATCTGGATTATTATGACTTTCTGTACTTAAGGCTCTACCACAAAGCCATCTCTTATCATCAGCTCATCCAGAACTCTGCAGCCAGACTTCTTACAAATTGAGAAAGACAAGGCTAAGAACACTGCACAGGTTACCTGTTAGATTTGATTTGGTTTGAAACTTTACCACAGTATCTTATACAGCTTTCTATGCACTGGCTCTCACTTACATCACAGTTTCACTTGTACCCTATGAACCTAGCTGCTGTCTGTGTTCTTTAGGTAGGATCCTCCTTACGGCCCCCACAGTCCACCTAAAGGAAACGGTGTGGACTTGGTTAGAGTCGCCCTGCTTTAGAATTCACCACCTGCGGAACTTAAAGGGCAACTCTGCAGATTTTCAACCTTATCTCCATCTATCCAAATTAGGGATGTAATGTGAAACCCAACAATATATTTTTTCAGTGTTCTCTGGGATGCAGCTTCAAAATCTCTTCTTCACTGGTTCCGGGAAGAACTACAAACTGATTACCCCAGGCCTTTCCCCTTGCTCTCCTGGCAAGCTTGCGCCATGTTTGTTATGAGAGGATTTTTTGGCTCCGGCAGACCAAAAACCTCTTGTTATTGAAAATTAAATAAAAGAAACTTTCTGATACAACAGGTAACAACCTTGGAGACCTGGCAAGTAGTGTTCTTTTTTGTAATGCAATGCATCCTGGTACATGTAAGTACCGCAAGAATGGCTATGTGAGCGGGACAATTCAGAAAACTCAGCTTTCTCTGTCAATATGGCACAAACTGAGGAGTTTATTGCTTCAGTTACCATCAACACTGATTAGACATCCACATGAACAATGGTGGATTTTTCCTGTGTAGAGACAGTTATTATTATTATTACTCACGGCGGTGAGGGCCTTTTCCAGTTCACTGTGTGAGATGTAGCCGTCACCGTTTACATCCATCTTTCTAAAGGCTCTCATCAGCTCAGCTTCCTCGGTTTTCTTCTCACACTTGAGAATCTCACAGAAGTCATCAAAGGTCAGTTTGGATGTACTCTGCGTCCAGTATTTATTGAGAGTCGCGTGGGATGGATTTCTACCAGCCTGCTGAAGAGCTGGATAAGATAAATGTGAAAGAATATTTCATTTACACGCAGTTACTAATATTCATATTCAGCCAAAGTGAAAAGTACTAAATGTGTTGTGCATCATTTTATCCCATCTGATTTTTCTGAAAACTTTGGAATGATTCACCGTTAGACTTTCTGAGGGATTGATCAAAGTTTACTACAGCTGCACAGCACCGGTTTGTAATGACTGATCCACCAGCAGGTCATGGGTTTAGGAGTTTAAAGGGGAATCACTAAAAAAATGACATTGTCCCCTTAAAAATACTTTTTGAACATGTAAGTTATTATTTCCAATTACATTCAATTGTCTCACTAGGATATGAAATTAGAGCATCAATACCTGATGTCATCTGCTGAAACCTTTTGAATAGTGGTGAAAAAGGAGACGCCCCATTAATGTCTTCTCATGTCTCCTTGTTTTCAGTGAGTCATAATAAGTTTTACTCTTTGTGGAGATTTGTTTCATCAAGACCTCGAGCTGGTTACTTAACTAAAATAGCTTAAATTTAACTTACCAAGACATAACTGCTGTTTCGAAGCTATATTCGTCAAACTAGATCTGAAAACGGCGAGGTATGCGGCTCTGCACTGCATGTAGAAAGCCTCCTCTTCATCGGAAGGACGAGGAGATTCATGAGAAGACATGTTTGGACCTGGTTACAGTCAGCTAGCTCCAGCACCCTTCAGATAAGAAAACAGACGACGGACAAAAATGGCAGATAACTTGAGCCAAATGCTACAAATTTTACATTTTTGTCATACCGTAATTATCAAAAAGCATGCCACATGCATTTTATCGAATCAAATTCGCGTTAGCAAAGACATTTGTGAAACATCGTAGCTATCTGCAGTCGTTGCTAGGTAAACAACACAAACTCATCGGTGTTCACGAAAAACGACACTGAAGAAACAATAGTTAACATGGCAGTTGTGTTGAGCAGACGTTAATGTAACGCTGTATTGGACCTTTCTCGGTAATAAAAAATTAACCCAACGTTTACCATATAAATAAGAATTTTGTTTTGATTTCAGACCTTTTGTTGAATTGTTCGATTCGCTTTTGCAATTAGCGGAGACCCGGAACTACAAATAGACCAGGTCTGCTTCTACACGATCTGTTTGAGTGTAACAAAGGCGCAAGTTTTTGAAATAAAGTTGTGAAAGAGAGAGCCTGAAAATGCTGAGTACTGTGCTGTCTGTCGTCTTTAAATAATATCTGAGTCACTTATTGTAATGCACCAATAGAGCAGCACATTATTTTAGTATCATAATGTTGTATAGTTTAATAATATAGGAGCAAACCACTGACAGCAACATTATTTAAGAATTAGCTAAGTCACTTCCTTGTCTGACTTCAGTAGCGTTATTAAACTACACCGTCATTGGATGCTTAATTATTAGAGTTGTGGCCTCATAATGTTGATTAATCCTTCTTGAAGTCAAGTAAATAATGCCCTTAAGGTTAGCCCATGATGATATTGCTTTATGGTGTTGTTGCATGTTAAATACTACTGTAGGTACACAACTTCCCTGGAAGTTTTAAGTATTTTAATTACCGATACACACCCTTTCATGGGCTAA
>JAQFJA010000021.1:7562510-7572895 GCA_029874485.1 Naso brachycentron
TTGATATTCCACACCAAAACTTGTTCCTTGTAAAACAATGAAAAGACTGGGCACTGTGAACTGTGAGCTTTTCCCTTAATTTTGAGTTCAACCAATATATCAAACCAATGAGTGATTTAATTTGAAAGAGCTCTCAAATCACACTGCAGATTTATCACTGGATGACTTCCATTGGTGTGATCATATAAGAGGGGCTATAAAGAGAAGATTGAGCTTGGAGTATGATCACACTGCATAATAGTTTGAATTAATGTCTGCTTAAGTACTTTTGGCCTTGTTAGAGAGTTGCAAACAGAACTGTTGCGACACTGAAATCGTTCATGTGTCTATTTGGGCTTTATGACGCAGAGATACTAAGTCAGTGAGTAAGATGGAGGAAACACCTCATGCCCACACCCTCCCCACCACTGAAACCCATGAAACCTTATCGCCCTCATTGGGGCTCGCTATTTATGCTGCTTGTGTAAATAAATATATCTAGGCAAACCTGTGTTAATGACACGCGCTATAAAAAGACACCTCCTCTTAATCTCTGACACCCTACCGGTGCCCCTGTCGCTAAGGGGCTGGCAGTGCAGCCACTTCAGACGCTGTGGAAACTTAAATAAGTGATAAATAATTCTTCGGCTGGCAGTGGCTTTCATCCCTGGACAGCTTACACAGCTTACAGCGGCACATGATCTTTATTTATACAGCTAGGTATATCTCCTCACACCATTGCAATTTGGGGCCACTGCCACTTTCAAAGTACAGGCCACCTGGGATCCTGAAATCAGCACCCTTCCTATTAGAAATGAATTAAATATACATGCTCCTCCCCCCATGTTCAAGAGCCGCCATGAACAATTGACCTCATCAAGAAACATCATTACAACTCCTTTGTCTATTGTTTATCGATCAGGCGAAAAAAAAAAAAAAGAACATGCTTCAAACTCCACCTCTTTGTTAAAGACAATTTGTGATTCTGGTGACTCCTCACAGTAGGCACTCACGCGGCAACCCTGTAAAAACTATATGAACAGGCTGAAACCAACAGAGACTTTACAAACTTGGGATGGTCCCATGTCTCTAACAACAAAAACTTGTTGCATCAGAATAACTTTGAAGATGCTAGAATGATGTAGATATTCTACGCACACAGGGGCATTCACGACTACCACATTTTAGTGGTCAACTTTTCCAGAAAAGTAGTTGATGGCCATGAAGGATGTTTTTCGGGTAACACTTTACTTAAAGCGTCCATGTATGATGCATTATGAACATACTTAAAATTCATTAAAATGCGCCTATAGTGCTGTATAATTATAGTTATAAGTAAGGCTAACCTAACCTTAACCATAACCTCATATAATGCATTACAAGTGTGTTCATAATGTGTTATAATGCATTATAGAGACAGGCTTCATAGAAGGTGTTGCCATTTTTTCACCCCATAATGAATAAATGATCAATTCTTGACAAAAAGGTCCCAAATACAACTTTTTAAGGGTTAACCACTGTAGGCAGGATCAACCTGGGTGTAGATGAGGTGGCAGAATCTTCGATTGGCTCTGAGAGGCTGTTTAAAAGTTAGCTGCGATATGATTGGATGAAATCCCCAACAAGCTGGTTTAAGCTGAAGATGCGGTTTGACTGCAATAACAACAAGACTGCTTTCTTGCAGGGGCAGCAGGAGTCTTTTCTTCTTCTGTGAATGTCTTAGATTCTATTTATTTAAAATGGCAAAACAGAAAATTATTGTTCCAACTAGTCTTTTTTACTGCTGCCATCCCTACCTGTGTTTATAGCCATCTACATGACCTTTATTTTACTAGCAACCAATTAGAGCTGCGACCCCAACGATAGCAGCTACGGCCTCTTGTACAAATCTCTGGGACTGCAGTCCTGTGCAGCTTGACCTGCAGCATGTACTGATATAAACCCTGAAATCACATTTGTCCTCAGTAAATGTCCTTTTTTATATTGTTTTGACTTCACCTTTCACATTCTGCATTGCCGGGGACACACAAGTCTTTGGTGAAATTGTGCTTGTTTGTTTTTATTCCCAGTGTGTCTCAGTCCGACACACGAATCGGTTGTTTAACACACGTCTGCACAGCACACATCCCGCGTCTCTGTCGGCAGCAGGTCTGCTTATTTTTTTGGCACCCACTATAAGAGTTTAGAGCCGCCACACAGCACGTGTGACGGGCATGCAGATGCACGTCTCACGCACACGCTGGCAGTGACGCAACACTTCGGCGAGATGCGCGTGGTTCTCAGTGAATATAGACAGAGAAATAATCTGTTGACAGTCACACTGACATCACACAACCAACATTCATTGTAGTTTCAACATTTCAGTTGTTTTCTTTCAGAAAAAACTCTCATAATTGTATATGTGCAAAAAATGAAAGAAATGGCAAATCATATCATTCCAATATATAAATTAAAATGCGACTGGAAAAGCTACGATCTTGATTTACTTAAAAACCAAATGTAGCCTGATTGCAACATAGATTTATAGACGTCTTTTTGACCTGCAAATCACAAAATCAGTGTTGTGCAAGTCATTTTACCCAGACTTGGAGCACACTGACCTTCCATCTTACGACACAGGCCAGATCTAGTTTGGGTAGGCAGAACAGCAGCTTGCGGTAGGCTCCCATTCTCAAGTCTTCCTCGGAACAGTGCTCCAGTGCAGACAGTAGGTAGAGGCTAAAGAAGAGGAAGGCCAGCCAGGTCACAACATAGGGCACCAGTAGACCGTCCTTTAGAAACAGAGGTAACATGCTGCACAGAGGAGACAAGGACAAGAACAACAGTGCATTTACAATTTAGACATTTTGTCTGACGTCATTGTCTGGAGCAGTGTACAATAACCCCAAAGACAGCGACGTATAATGACTCTAAACAGCGTGAGCAGGAACTGCAAAATGCTTTTCCTCTTTTAGATGCAATATGCAGCCTTTTACAACACAGTGCATCAATATACATAGCATAATGATGATGGGATTTTTATACACATCCAATAACACATCATAAAGTTCAGTACAATGTTTGCTGGGAAAGGGGCAACAGTAAACCACATAGCAGGACTGCACAAGCACTCAGTCCCCTGTGGAGAGATGGCTCTGACCTTCATGCCAAGCTTATCTTACTTTAGCAGAGGAGCATGGACAAGAACAACAGTTGACTCATAGTAAATCGCACCTCACCCCAGTTTGTAAAAACCCATCCTCTCACAACAAACCACTCATTCTGATTTTTACTCCAACAAAAAAGCTCCATTCAGCAGATAAATGTTTAACAATTTCGAAATACATACTTGGTCAGTTAAAACACACTGGCTGCTTTCTATCCTTTTAAAATTGCTATGGTTGAGCATCCATTTAGCTTATTATGCTAACAAAAGATGTAGTTTTTAAATGGCAGTGTCTGTAGAGGATGCAGATAATGTGTGGTTAGACTGTACTGAGCAGCAGCTACAGAATGACCTCCTGTCCCTATACAACACACACTTAGACAGCAGGCATGCAGACTATGCCATGTAATCCCCACATATCCTTATACTAAACCACACGCACAACAATTAGTGCTGCCGGAAGAATTTAAGAACAGCTGGTGAAAGTTAGACACAGCATTTGCAGCACTACTTGTCTTTTCCATTCATGGTCCTCAGCTCAGCTCATATCGTAGATCCATTCAGCTTTTTAGGATCACGGTCTTCTCATTTTAAAGTTTAACAGTGGTGAGGCAGAAAAGATGGAAAGAAATACAGATAAGTGATGGTGAAATGCCAGATTTAAACCCTGGATACTGCACTACATGTGATACATGCCAGCTTGTTCATCTGGACGTCCCCCAAGTCCATCCTTATTTTCTAACATGAGACTGTTACTTTTGCTCAACTGATGACAGGTACAGAATAAGGATGAATAATAAAATGTAGTGAAACAGTAGCAAATGTAGATAACACTAGTAAACTGACTCAGTATTGACAGTTATAAAGCTTTTTTTTAAGCTTAATAGATAAAAAAAATGTTGCAGCAAAGGTATCAGAGTGCTGTGGAGGGTTTCATGGAAGCCTGCCGTTTATTAAAGGCATACTTTGACATTTTGGAAAACAAGTTGTTTGTATCTGGTTTTTGAAAGTGACTTTGCTAGGCAACCAGCAGAGACTCCAGGAAGTGACTGTGCCAAGCCAAGAAACAGTTGCGAGCATAACTCCCTCACCCTAGGAACACAGAACCCTTCATTATTTTCACAATACATGCCACATGAATGACTCCCATTTTTACGCTGTTTTTTGTTTAACATATGTCCCTGGTGATCCAGTCACAATTAGTCAGCACCAAGTGCAGGTGTAAATACACCAAATGTGTTCTCATTGCAGCTTGAGATCTACATTTCTCATTCTTTTAAGCAGTGTGTTTGAAAATGTGTCCTGGGCAAAAATCAAGGACTGCCTTAAGTTGTATCATCTGTAAGTACAGACGAAACGCAATCGTCTGTTTGTAAACACGCTGTTTTCCACTGACTTCACACACTCTCTTTAAAATTGCACAATATTTAGAGCTGTTGAGTGAAGAGAAACTCGGCGAAACTGCTCCAGCATTCTTCAAACGTTATACATAAAGTTGTCTTATTCTTATGTGAAAATGTGTCTGATTGTCCCAGCTTGTTGGCCATGTTACAGTAACACATTTGGTGTTTGCAAACAGAAACAGGGCCTAAAGTCCTCCAGCACTGTGTGGGAAATCCGGAGTGGGGCAGCGGCCAGTTTAGAACTGTAAATAGTAAATAAATTACGTACAAAATACTCACGCAAATTTTTTTAACTGTTGCGTAGCAAGAATATGGCAATATATCATGTATACAGCCATAAGGAACCCTGTGTTTCATGTTAATCAAGAAGAACCACTTTATTTAATTTAACTTTATTAAAAAAAAAAAAAAGCTCCATATACACTGTGAGTGAAGTGTTGGCTCAATAATGCATGTGACCATGCTACTTTGAGAAAGCACTGCACTGAATAGGCTTTTCATTTAGTTTTTGTATCATTGTCACAATCTTTTGGACTACTTAGCAATTGTTTGTAGCTCTCTTATGCCGTGTATGCTGTTCAGATAACAACAAAAGAAGGAGCGTTTGAAAGTTGTTCTTGGACTTGGATATGATTACCAGATGGCCTCCAACTGAGGGTGGTAGGCTAACATTGTATAATGTTTTTTTTTTTACGTTTGAACTTTTCAAGTTAACATGAGGATCAAGTTTCGAAACATTTAGATTTGGTGCTCTTGTTTTTCTGAAACGGGTTGCAATAAACGCCACAGCATCAGCCACCACCATATGTCTAACACCTTCCGTTTGTGTTTTGTGTTCAGGAAACAGTAACAGTACACTGTATTTTTTTTTTTCGCGGTACACTTTCTCAGTGTGTGAAAAGGAAGACTTGCCATATATTGCGGTCTGGTGTTAATGAAGTAATGATTAAGTACTCAGTAAAACCCCAGTATGATGCACCATTTTACTTGAAGGGTCAATAAGTAGGTAAGTGATTATAAGCTCATGATGAAGTAATGAGAAACTACTTCGTAACTCAGTATTATGTATCATTAATGGGGGGCGCACAAAAAAACAGTTACTAATAATAAAAAGTGGTCAGTTTGATCGATGTAACTGATCACTATGTACTCTACAGACCTTCATTCGAAATTATTAGTGAAGTAGCCTACTTATTAATGAGTAATTAATTATCACCTGTCTTGGTTCATTCCTCAATCCTTTTTTTTCAAATTAACTAATCATTAGGTGATCATTTGGATGGTTTACTAGCGCATAGTTCCATATTCATTCCTTATTGTTCCTTTTAACGATTAAAAAAATTTGAGTTTGTTGCAAACTCCCCAGATCACCAATGATGCATGTAAAGGTATGAAAAGGCTCTGAATATAATAGTAAGCTTCTAAGGTAACAGGTGGACTTGGTTACAATGCTAGCTGTTTCCCCATGTTTCTGTTTTAATGCTAACCATCCGCTGGTGGTAGCCTCGCATTTATACAAACATCAAAGTGGCATCCTCTCATCCAACTCATCTAAAACAAGGGAATAATTTTTTAAAAAATAAATAAATAAATAAAAATAAATGAATAAAAATAAACAAAAAATTTGAAAAACAAAACAAAAACAAAAACAAAAAACTAATACTTTAAAATAACCTCAACTTTGCTTTAAGAAAAATGAGAGAAACAAAGACAGAAAGTGCAAACATAGAGAATTTTGTAAACAGACTTCAAAGCCAATGTCAAGCGGGTGCAATCTTATAAGCCAAAGGTTAAGGCTCTTCTTCTACACAGTCTTACCTGAATGTCGAGGCCTGCAGGAACCAAATAACCACCAAGGGGAGATCATTCAGAAGAAGGCAGGCAGGCCTAGAAAACATCAAAGTTGGATATACTCACTGTTGAACACACTCTACAGCAAGTACCATTAAATATTATTTTACAGTAAGATGGGAAGTGAGACCATGTTAGGTCGGAAATGGATGTGAACTGATGTCATGCGTATATCAAATTAAAGCAACCATCCCGATAGGACATCCACATTAATGGATTATTGACAGTTTCTCACAAGGCAGTCAAATGTTTGTGGAACTGCATTATTTTACACCAGTATATGCTTTATACTCTAACTGCACGGGCACACATGATACAGTAAACCCTTCAATAACTGCTTAAAATCCAACTTTTGCCTACTTTTACTGCTTTCTTTTTTGAAAAAACTCAAAAGGTGTTTTTTCAAGAAGTTACAGCATTAAAAATATGATTTCAGGGCACATTTGCGGGTGTCTGTGAAGTGAAGGTCTGTTGTTAGTCGAACCTAGCTGCTTGCGTCATTGCTAGACATTGCGAGTCGTACACTGTGCTCCGAGGGGGGCACTTTCCACCGGTCTCTGAGCCCGTAATTACAGCCAGTGCTCTTTGGCGATCCTGTTACAGCCCAATAATTGATCCTGCGCAAACAACGCCCCGAGCTGCCGCCTGCCATTCTTTCCTAATCCCTGGACATGCATTACTGATTGATTCAGGGGGACAGGTGGGAGATATAACTCAATAGTTAATAAAGCAACAATCTACCCTAATCTAGATTAATAGATGAGCCCAGATCTAGGAACCAAATCCCTCGCTGTCAAATCTATGCCAGACGTCACTCTCTACCTACAGCCGCCACAGCTTCACACATATGGAGATGAATGATAATGAATCAAACACGTGCTAGTCATGCACACTTGTGCCAGTGCTGCATTTACTCTGGTAAATATGACTTAACTCCACGCAAAATCGCTCCATGTAGGCGGAAAAAAAACACACAGAACTTTACCCAGGCGGCACACAAGGTCTAAACAATCAGCACCATTTCAAACACACTCAAGATCAGTGTTGCAAATTCAGAATCTGACCAACTGTGAAATATGGTCACATCCCCCTCTTTTATGATGTTCAAGAATGGCCAGGAAAATGTTTCTAGAGAACATAATGATGTCACAGAAAAGCTGACCTTTGGCCTAATGGATATAAAATGCCATTACTTCATCATTTCATTCTAGTTGTGTGAAATTTTGTCATAAGAGGCTTTGATGTTTGACCACAAAATTAAAATCAGCTCATCTTTGTACCCGTCCTTAAAGTTTGTGCTAAATTTTAAGAAATTTCCGGAAGGCATTTCTGAAATATCACGCTCACGAGAATGGAACAGACAGTCACAAAAACATAATTTTTCCAGCCACAGCTGGACCCACAGCTGTACTGGTTTGGAGGCATAAAAGTATCATCGCTGCTGTCACATGTTGACACATCACTCAGTGGAACAAAACCTCGAGAAGTAATTGTTATTACCTCTGTACTTACAAGGCAGTCAGGAGGATAGACTTCTCATGGACTTGATAGGAGAATAGGAAAAACGCCAGGGATGAATTAACCTAAAAGTGATAATGAATTATCAGTATAGGTGCTGATATTAAACATTTGTCCTCAACAGCTTTCTTTTTCGTTAAGGCCGTGAAGGAGAAAACTAGGACCTGACCAATATACCAGTGTGCTGATATTATTATTAAATTATCAGCCAGTAAATTTCTAATATTTGAACCTCCATGTGGTTGGTTAAAAACACAGCCTTTTGTAAGGGTAGGGGCTCTGTGTATTTAGCTTTCTGTTGTTCTGGATGCCACTTACCAAGGCCAGTTTAAACTGCCAGAAGGTGGGCTTCATGAGGAGCCTGACAGAGGAAGGAAGGACAGCCAGGAGAGTGCAGGCAGCACTGATAAAACAAAACAAATGAGAAGTCAGATTATATTTCATTAGCACCACTAAAACACTTAAATGCACTAAACAACAAAAATCCCCAGCGAGAGAGGGAGGAAAAATAATTAGACAGCAGACAACATGAGGAGCATAACATCTATCTGAAGTCAATTAAAATGATGGCATGTGTACATAATTCCATGCATACACGTTCATCTTTATGTTGTATTGACGTTGCTTCATTCACAAAGCAAAATTTGTTTTTCAGTCAGTGGCACTAAAAGATTTGATTTTGGTGTCAAATTCAAACAGAACCCAAATCTAACTGCGAATCCATCTGGCTGTTATTTTAGACACTGCCTGCTCAGCACACTAAGACCTCTGCTATGTGGGAAATGACAAAATACTGGACCCCTTCTTCGGGTTAGCAGGCATTAGTTTAACCCTTCAATTGTCACCTGCTGGGGGTGAAGGCACCGGAAGAAAGTGACTATGTGTCAGTGTGAACGTGCTGAGAGGTCAGGCAGCGAGTTAGTTGAAGCCACGAGGGCAGCAAAGTGCTCGTGCTACGACACAGAAAGAGGCACAGATAGACAGACATAATGAGGGTGGTGGAAAGACAGCAGCAATAAAGGACCAGTAAGTTGTTATTTGGTGTGTATGAGAGTGACTGTGTTATGCGTTTGTTATGTGTGGGGCAGGATTTTGTGGTCCGGAAGGACATGGATCACTTTTCACAGCTGATTCATTCTATGTACACAGTACACCCACACCAGAGCATTTAGCAATCCAATCCATGTGCCAAAAAGACAAGAGTGTTTTTCATTTGTTTGAAATGCACTACAGTCAAAGAAGTCCAACTTGATCCCTGGACTTAACAGTCTGGCAGAAACGTGTTCATGCTGCGAACACAGGGACTCCTAAATTTAGTGTGCTGGGTTATCTAAGCAGGCTCCACCATGACACAACTGCTGCATCAACTTTTTCTCTGATTCTTTCTCTTTTCTCTGATCGGACAGATTCTAAAATTTTAATCAAAACATTTCCTGCACAAAAAGTTCTGAGTTTACAACTTTGTCTCTGCCGCTGGAGCAATCAATTTGTCTAATTATAGTATCACATCATCAAATAAAGCACATCATCTGTAGCATTGTGAAAGGAAAATCAATTTATTCTGCTCCTATCTCTGTAAATGACACATTTCAAATGCCCCTTAATAATTCAGGCTCTAGTCACCACAGTTCAAAGACTGCTTTGACTTTATGTTCAAAAGTTTCTCACAAGATGTTTCCTGAAGGGATGATTTTATTTCCACTGTCTGCCTTCCCTTGGGCAAGCTCTGTTTTCCCAGGAAATGAAAGGAATGAAATCAAGAGAGATAAGCAAGGAAAGAGAAAAAAAAAGACAGAATGATACAGCAAAAGAGAAAAGGGGGGCAATGAAAGATAGGTCAGAAAAAAGGCTTGTTAGAAATACAGAGTGATTACCTGAGATAGATCTGGGAGTCGCTGGACAGAATGGATCTGATCTTTATCAGGACGTTCAAGCTGCACCATGTGTTGGCCACCTTATCCTGTCCACACACACATACACACACACACGCATCACTTTTTTAAAGACAAATTATCACAGATGAAAAAATATACCTGTTGTGTTACATAATAACATTCAAACTTCCATTCTGAAGAGAAAGCTAATAAATTACAGTGCTGTTATTAATTATTTCCCCACTAAAAGTGCAATAAAACTTCCCGAGGCGTTCCAGAGGAACATTTCCATCACACATTTACTCATTAACTCACAATCAAGCATAGACCTATTTGTAAACTTGAAGACATGAGGTTAGTGTCAAACCAGAGTAATTTCTGCAAAACCAGAAAATACAGACTGACTACAGAACAATTCTCTATTTAATTTAATTTTAGGATGAGCAAAAAATAAGTTTTTTTTTTTAATGTTTCAAGAAACTAATTTACTGAGAATCAGGCCTGCCAACTGTCATGTCCAATAAATTTGAACATGAAAGCTATAAAGTAATTGTTTTGATGAATTGCTAAATAGCTCTGCTTTAAATGTCAGAAAAAAGTGAAAGTTGTAACGTC
>JAQFJA010000021.1:7587792-7600542 GCA_029874485.1 Naso brachycentron
TATAAGCTCTCACAGTAAAGTTGCAGGTTAATACTGAGAGGGGTTTTAATGATCGGCTTTTTGGCTGCTGCCGTAAAAACATATTTCATTTCCCCAATAGGTAGACTTAATATAACTGCAGTTCTTCATTATAAATATCGATAGAAACATAAATTTAAAATATTAAGCCTAATTATAACACCTTGGATTTTGGAATATAGCCTGCTAACAATTATTTGAAAGATGATCGAGTGAATTCAAGCACACAGAGAAGCCAACTGACCGATAAAGACAACTTTTTTTGTGAGGAATCGCTGGGGCGAATTTGTCAAATTTAAATTTCCTTGTCTTTTATTTTTTTATGCCTGCGAAACGTGAGAAGTTATTTATAAAAAGAAAATCTTCCAATAGCCTAACTCTCATTCAAACAATTTAAAAATGTTAATAATGAAAAATGATTTATTCTTTCTTAGATTTATTTACAAATAGATTTTGTTTACAACACAATATAGCTACATAGAATTACATATATTTGTTGTGGTTTTTTTTATTATAAACAGACTATTTTTTCAGAGATTTTTTTTGTGTCTTGTATGAAAAGGAAGCAAAAATAGTGTCCAGTCGAGCTTCCAATACAAAAAGAAAATGTAAAATAATTATCACAGATCTCAAACAGAAACAAAACAAACAAAAAAAAACATAAAAATCAAACGGGTAAAATCATTTTTTCTTTTTTTTTTTTACAAATATTTACAAATATTACCTGTACAGAAATATCTCCTTTTTTTTCTTTTTTCTCTGTTTCAAGAGTCTTTACATGGTTACAACAGAGTCCAGTGTTGCCTATTGATTTGTGCTGTTCACACTTCTCCCAGTGATAATGTCTTTATATAAAAATAAGAGTTCATTTATTCTTGGTTTTGAAGTTCACTGTGAAGACCATTTGGACACAGCCGCCGCCGTCGCTGAGGGTAAAACGTGTCCAGAAATAATGTTTGACGGTACGCTGAGGATGGGAGCGATAGCGGCTGAGGTCCGGGTCAGAGAGAGGGACTGAGCGCTCAGCAGGGCCGACTGAACGGTCACCGGAGGCCGCAGGAAAGCCTGAGCGGCGCCCGGTGAGGACGATGAGGCGCTGGAGACCCCGATGATGTTCTCTATACTAAAAGAGGGTCTGTTTGAAGGCTCTGATTTGATCATGGACGCAGTGCTCAGACTGTTGAGCTGAAGCTGGAGACTCGGGCTGAGCTGGGAATTGAACGCTTTTCTGTTCAGCTCCGCCGAGGGCAGGAGAGGGACGGCCGGGGGGAGCATGTGACCCACGGGGGGGATGTACGGGTACTGCAAAGCCGCCGGATGGGGATAAGCAGCAGGATGGATCCCGTAGTGCCTCCCGTAGGGACCCCCAAGGCTGTACGCGCCGAAACTTTGCATCATGAGCGCAGTCTGGTCCCTGAGCATGTCCGGCTGAACTCTCTTGAACCTTTTCCTCCTCCTGAGAAAGCTGCCGTTGTCGAACATGTCCTCTGAAGCGGGATCAAGGGTCCAATAGTTGCCCTTACCGGGGTTGCCAGGTTCCCGGGGGATTTTCACGAAGCAGTCGTTGAGGGACAAGTTGTGGCGAATGGAGTTTTGCCACGCCGGGAACTTCTCCCGGTAATACGGGAAGCGGTTGCTGATGAACTCACAGATCCCGCTGAGGGTGAGCTTTTTCTGCGGGCTCTGGAGGATGGCCATGGTGATGAGGGCGATATAGGAGTAAGGCGGCTTTACCAGGCTGCTTTTGGGCTTCTGGATCCCGCCTCCCGCCGCTGCGCTCTGGTCTTGACCCTCTGCCTTTCCGGTGCCCGTCTCTCCCTCCCCGGAGCTCTCACAGCACGGACTCCCTCCACCGGACCCGATCTCCTCCTTCTCCACCTCGATCTCATCTTCCAGCTCCTCGTCGCCCGTCTCTCCTCGGAGGTCGTGCAGGATGCCCACCCCCGGGCTGTCGCAGTCGCTGTCCACCCTCTCCATGCCCTCCTCGTCTCCCTCGCCCACCACGTCGATATCCACGTCCTCCGCCGTGAGCACAGTTTGGCCGGACATGTTGCTGGCTCTTTCGCTGCCTCCAGACAGGGTCATCTCACGGCTTACTAACACTTGATGTTTGAAAAGTCTGCCGGAGCCAAAACAACCGAGCAGCCGAGCGTGATGGGTAGGTGAGACCAGCGCGGTCAGTGCGCACGCACGGCGAGTCCGCCGGACTTCTGTTCGCCCCTGTCAAGAGATCGGGCGTCTCCAAAAAAAAATCTGAATGCGCTTGAACCGACAGCAAGACAGCCAAGCTAAAGAGAAACTTCAACTTCTGCAAATATTTCTCCACTCGGTAAGTGAGCAGGCCGGGGGAGAGCAGCGAGTCTTGCCTCAAAGTTGTTTGGAGATGTTGCGACTTCGCTCTCCGATGTCCCCTCTCGGTGAGAGTATTTCCTATAGGAGTGATATTTGGAGAACCAAGCCGAGATGACACATGCTGCTTTTAAAGGCCAGAGCTTTTAAAAGGACTGTCTGATAGATTACTTTTCCCAGTATAAGATATACTATCAGTGCAGGACACGTGGTTCGGTGACGACAGACGCCCCCCTCTCCTCTCCTCTCCTCTCCTCCCTCCCTCCACCCTCCTTCCCTCTCCTCTCTGTTAAACCATGCAAACTGGAGTTGTTTCATGGATTTGTCAACAATGGGACATCAGCAATGCTGCTTTCCGCTGATTTCTCTGTTCGTCCGTCATAGACCATTTAACGGTGGCAGAGGGAGGAGGAGGAGGAGGAGGTGGAGGAGGAGGGGGAGAGAAAATTGGCCCGCGTGATTGAAGGTTCTGATGCGCATTAACGTGGCTGCGTAAAAACAATCCAAACCTTTAAGTTTGCCCGTGCAAACTCTGCTGAAAGCTGCAGAACGAAAACGACGACAGCTAAGTTCACTCAACCTTCCTTTGAGTTCCTTTATGTGCAAACGGTTGTGTTTTTTTTTTAAATTGATGTCATAGTGCATGCATGAAATTTGCTACAGTTAATTTGTACCCAGTTTTCCTGCTTGAATTTCTGTTAACGGGTAGAGTTGAAACATTTTTTAGTCTATCTGGTGCTGAAGTGCATGCCTTGGATATTTCCAGCTCCACAGCCCGCCGTTTAATTCCAAGCTGCGACTGCAAAGCATGAATTGAAGTCTATTTATTCCCGCAGGATTAGCCGAAGGTGGGGAGAATATTGAGCAGCAGCGACAACAGCACCGGCCACAATGAATGGAGAGAATAAAGAATTCCCTTAGGAGTTTGGAAGAGGTGCTAACGACCACAATCATTGCACGACTTTACATTTGAAAAAAGTAGGAAATGCGGGCAGCGGGTGAATGCAAAGAGAGCATTATTCACAAGCATGAAGGTGAGCGGGGTAGGCTGGGCTCAGGCAGGCAGAGGATGTCGGAGCCGGCACAGAGGCTTTCCTCTGTGGTGTGAACACATTTGGGAGGACGAGAGGCCATTCGTTCTTCAGCTGACGTTCAAAGCAACTCGAGGACGTGTGGGCTCAATTTAAATGACAGCAATTTAAGATAAAGAGTATTCTGATGTACCACAAGCGATTCATCAATCAATTTATTTGGATAACTTGGTAGAAAATTATCTAATAATAATAGGCTAAATAATAATTACATCTGCCAGTTATTTCTGACAACGCTTTATTTAAATGGAAAAAACCCATAAAAAACAAAAACAAAAACAAACATTGATTATAAATAAATCAGAAGGTAGATTAGATGGGCCTATTTAGTAATTAAGATTTTTTTTCCTCTAAAACACCATATTAAAATGCATTTCATTGTAGGAAGTAGGCCATCTCTATTATTATTATTATTATTATTATTATGAAATGTATAATTTATTTATGAATTCAAATTTAAATAAATTATACATTTCAGCTATACTAATGACATAACTAATAAGCAAACACAGTCTCACATGAAAAAAAAAAAAGAAAATGATCTTAACCGGAAGTGCATTTGCATGAATTCATGTAGTTTTTTAGTGCTATATTTGAATCTTTTCGTTTTTTCCAGCAGTGCACAGAGGTGCTTTTTCAAACGCCGCCCCCGACACCTCTGCTCTCGGGACATTATCAATCAAACGCTTTCATTAATAATGCGCGTGCGGTCAAGGAAGGGAAACGAAACATGGCTTCCGCTCACACTCGCTTTGCGGTAATCTCTCGGTGACCTGTGTGATCTGGAGGTCCGTCAATACGAACTACTTAGCAGATGGAACCAGAGTCTCCATCAACTTTTATCCTGCTCATCCGCAGCGCGTGGCCGAGAGAGCGCCGTTCCTCTGCAGTTTCTGGCTTTCTCGGGCCGCAAATCAGAAAAGAAAAATGTGTTTAAAGTTACTTGCTTTTGCTCAAAATGAAAATTTATCCGATCAAATATTCCTCTTTTTGTTTTCTTTACCTGCTGATATGACACATCTCGTGCATTCCTGTAAAACAGCATCCACTGAGCTCTTAATAAATGACTTTTCGCTCTCAGTAGAACAGCTTATTGTGAGCCACAGCCTAAACATTTTTTGGTGCCTTTTAAAATGTTTCATAGCAGCTAAATAAAAGAGATTCACCTGGTTGGTTTGTAGCATGTTTGCCATTTTTCTTATTCTCTATTTTTTAAGGAAGCAGAAGGTCATGCAGCCACCGTGCACCTCTCTCTCTCTCTCTCTCTCTCTGTGTGTGTGTGTATGTGTGTGTGTGGACAGAGAGACAGGTGCAGCATCCTTTTAAAAAAATCCCAGAGTCGCAGTGTTGTGTGAAAGGCGGCGTAACTGCTGATATAACCTGACTGAAACAGCACCGAGAGGGGGTTTCAAACCCGTCCTTCCTGTGATCTTTTGAAGCCTCATAAATCCGCTTTTATACCTCCGCAGTTTGTTAATGAAATGTACGTTTTAAGCACACATGCACGGCTTAGCGCGACAAAACCTTTTAGTATAATAAGCCAACTCGCTCCGGCATGAAGCCATTAGGGGGACAGACCGCAGATACAGCGGAGCGGCGGCAGCGCAGGTGATGGAGAGGAAACAGTGAGCGCAGACGATCGCTGCAAACTACCAACAAGGTCACCGAACAAATAATTGTGATCATAATAATGTGACGCTCCGGTGATTCCGGATGAGAGGTGGGACCCCAACCTCCGCGCGCTCCTCCGCCTCACTGGGGGGGGCAGGGGTCAGGGTTACCTGCAGGAGACCGCAGGGTGTCACGTGTTTGCTCAGCGACACTCCAGCAGTGAGCGGTGATCCGTCCGACAGAGTGATGTGAGGCTAAACATGGTCACTTCTTCTAACCGCAGATCGTGTTTCGATGCTTTTAATTTGATGTGACATCTGATTTTTTTTTTTTTTTTTTTTAACTACAGCCTTGGCCTAAAATCTATTTCAGGCTATTTCAAAGAAAATCAAAACTTGTCACTGTGCGCGTGCATTCCAAAGCCCCCTTTGACGGGCACTTTCATAAAAAATAAAAATAAACGAATTAATAAAGATTCGAGAACATTTGTAGACTTTTTTTTTCTGGCTGTTTGTGTATGAGCTTCATAAGGGACGTTTGATGGAGGATGAAATGGGAGGGTGGATGCAGATTTTTTTTTTTTTCCTTTTTTGATGCCCTTTGACATCGATCTCTAATTCCTAAACTTTAATAGTGATTCGCTCGCCATCTGATATTGAGATTCTTTAAAAATAGACTATGTTTCAAAAAGGTTTGTCGTTGTGCAGTGGCCCAAATAAATAAATAAATAAATAAATAAATAAATAAATAGGGTACTATTTGGAATGTCTCTTGCCCCTTTAAGAGTATTTTGGCGTAGCCTGACCTCGGAGACACTCGAAAAGTTGAAATCTAAGACGCCACATCTCCACATGATGCTGTAATTATTTTCACTGCAGATTGAAAATCCCAAAACATTCCTGACCCCCTTTCTTGCATGAAAGTCAGCTGTTTGTGAAAGCAGATTTTTTGAAAGGCAACTCATTTAATTAATTAGGTGAGTGAGCAGTTGAGGGCAGCAGCCAGTAAAACGATATGATAAATTAATGGCATTGTTAGCGCGCCTGTAATTACGACCATTAGGCCTATGCTAATTATTTTGCACCCGCAGCCAAATCTTCAGCTTGTCAGCTTTAATAAAAACAAGATGTTCTATTAAAAAAAAAAAAAAAAAAAAAAAAAAAAGAAAACAAACATCACCACATCCGCAAAGTTGTGTCCCTCACAACAGCTATGTCGAGAAAAATAAATAAATACATTTTGATTATTATTATTCTTATTTTTAACGCTGTGAATTTTTTACAGAGCACTGAAAGGCAGGTAGCCTATGTGCTTTTTTTTTTTTTTTGTGAAATCACCATTTTCAGCCCTTCTCACAGAATCCACTCTATCAACCTGCGAGTTTCTGTCAAACAATATGATGGAGCCCATATTTAACCCTCCCCTCCTGCAGGGTGAGCCGGAGCCAGATCTCTCTAGCGCAACAAAGCACAAAGGGCCCAAAATAGAAGACACAGATCCGCGCCTGTGTGTCTGCGTGTGTATATATGTGCGTGACTGTGCGTTGAACATCTCCTCTGTCGCGTCTGTATCGAGGCATCACGCAACCGATGAGGCGGCGCGCTTACAGCAGGTGATGAGAGGAACTCACCTGGATGCGTTCAATCCCTGCAGCTGTTCGTTTCCTTCACATTTTTCGGTTGAGGTTGTTTATAATGGGCGCTGAATTTTACATTATTTATGATATGATACATTATAACGGAACCTTTTTGATTAATGATGATCAGCTGGCTTAGACCATCTTTATTTTTTATCGTTTCCCCAGCTGAATTTAAGAAAGGTAGCGCTGCTGAAGCCAGCTGAAATATGTTAATGTAAGAAAGAGACTTATTTATGCCTGTCTCTTAGTATAGTCTACTTTTAATGCGTCACCATTTACAAGTTTTATTTTGGCAATGAAGTTTGCTCCATCAGTTCAGAAATCAAGTCAGATGAAGATCGAGGCTGTCTGGAAGACATCATCAGGACTAAATGATCGGGTGATTTTGTGGTGTAAGATAAAACCTAAAAAATCAAGCAGGCTAGTCCACAATAGAATGAATCTTTTTAAAATAAAAATAAAAATAGACTACAAGAACTAGGCCTTTGTTAATAATTTAACAAGTGTATCCCCCCCCCCCAAAAACAACTTAGAATAGATGTATTTCTTATAAAAATGTCAGAGTAAAATCGTGTCTAAATGTTTTGCAGAAACAGACCTTCTGTTCTGAAAAATCATTTTCCATCACCTTAACGAATCACCTGTGCTCATATTGGCCTGTCAGCAAATCATACGACGGTGTTGAGGTTTTAAAAGCTCTTTCATTGTCGTCTTTGATGACGCCGTTACTTCCGTTTGAAGGAGTCATGCATTTTCACCTTTTCTTTTTTTTAAAGGCAAAACAAATTTGCAGGACAATCGGGGAATCAGATTTCCCTTTTCATTATTTATGAGTTTATTCCTATTAAAAAATGACTTTGTCTTATATCCTATTCTGCAAACTTCTGAACACACTGCAGCGTCTCCGTGCAGCTCTTCCCTTCCGTCTGTCGCTCCTCTCCCTCGGCTCTCCGTCAGTGGGAAGCCCCCCGGGGCCCCCGTGGAGGCTGCATTGCACTCGCAGATGCTGGTGGGAAAGTGACACCTCCAGCTAAATGCAGCTGGATTACCATGCCAATGTGTACTTGTTAAGTACGTGCAAAGTCACCCAGTTTGTATGCTTTTTGTCATTCAGATTAAGGCTGAAAGGTTGCACATGCAGTATATCAGTGCTGTGTGAGGGCAGCGATTCAGGCTGCGAGCAGTGCAAATTGACCCTGTAGCAAGCATTCAACACGGTGTCAAAACACATGCAGCCTGGCTTTGCACCAAATCATTGCCTGCATAAAAGGATAGTACACAATGTGCTAATACAGTCCAGGGTGCTAAATAGAGGTATAATGGGAGTTAAATAGACATAAACCAGCCAAACAAAATCTGCTTGCGCTATGTAAAAACACATTTAGGAGCATATACTATACCCATGATTAGAGTTACAAGATAAAAAATTAGTAGATACTTGTAATTCTGTGTTGTTACTGAAACTAAGCAGAATTTTGCAGGATATGATGGTCAGTTAGGAAACAATGACATATGTTTTATGGTGAAGTGATGGTCTGTCAAGCAGGGAAAAATGATCATTTGTGGACAAAAACCAAAGAGAGTGAAAAAGAAATCCCAAATTCAACATGATTCTCAAAAAAGGTGACAAATTGAGACTCCCCATGCGCTCATTTAAGAGGCAGCTTTTGGCCCAATTCACACCAAAAGGAAACTCTCATTCAGTGCGACCCCTGAACTCAATATCCTCTTGCCTATTGATGCATACATATATGTAACATCACACTAAATTACCTCCTACATCCCGCCTGCCCTGCCCATAATAATACTGCTGCACATTATCTGTCAAGTTCTCCACAAAGACACTTTACCTCTTCCCGAACCCAATTATAGGAATTGTGGAGGATGAAGAAGAAGATGATGATGAGGAGGAGAAAAAAAAAGATTTAGATATGGGTAGGAATGATGTGCTGTTTTTAAGACTGACTTAGATTATGTTCAAAAAGTGCCTGAATGTTCAAATTGACATCATTAGCAGTCTATGATACGTTTTGTTCTCATGAAGACCCACATTAAAATTTTAATTAATCTTAAAAAGATAACATTTTCTCTTTCTCCTGCATCTTTTGCACTTTATCACCTATTTGATTTGCTAAAAAGTGTCCTTGTCTGTTATTCCAGAGGGGAAGTGCATGTCCCACATCCTAATCAAAGTCCTGCTGTCTCTTGAAATTAAGGACTGCACCTTTAAATTGTCAATTACTCTGAGGTTAAGTGGCCTGAATAGGCCCAATGATTCAAATCAGGTGTTACAATTTACTGCATGGTTATCAGACTCCAGTCTCTTTGGCAGACAATGAAGTAATTTATTCCACAAGGGAAAATATAAATATGTATACTTGCTCTCAACTAATCCATGATTGTTTAGGACATGACACATTTTAATATAATTTGTGAATGAGATTTCATACTAACACCAATGGTATTCTGCCTCAGTTCTCTTACACAATAAAAATGAGTTGGTCAAAAGGGACCCAAGTTTGGTCAATAAAGCACCAACTGCTACACTGTTAACTGCACCAAGCACTGAGAGTTTTTTTTTAACTTGTTATTAATACTGCATCACTTTTAGGTTGTTTATTCAAACTAAATAGGGTTACTTTGACTCAATGCTCCACACAAATTGTGAGAAATTTACTGGAAGCTTACTGTGCCAGTAATCACTGGCAGAAAATAATTCAAAAAAGGTGTTTTAACCCAGCGCCTGTGTAATTTTTATATTACTTATGTACCCAAACTTAACTGTTAAATGTAGCTGCAAACTATTACAATCCATTCAAGCTTTTTTTTAAGCTCACCTGCCAGTATTTTGTTACTGACTGCTAATGACAAGTGTGTCCTTTGCATATCACTTTCTACAACTAACAGAAAAACTTTATTGGTGCAACATGAGCATGTTGTGGCGTCAGAATAACAGTTAAAGACAGAGAAAGTATCCAGGTCCTTATACTTGAGCCAACTGTAAACATACCCAGGACAGTATAATCAGAAAATGCACTTTAAAAAAAAAACTTAAAAAAAACTTAAAAAAGAATTCAATGCACATAAATGTTCCCTGTGAGTATAATATCACTATCACACCATGCATTAATGTGCAGCATTTTACTGTTGTTATTGAGGTGCAGCTAATTTTTAACAATTTATACGCTGCAGGTCCGCAACAAATGACTATTTGCACTGAGGGTTAATCTGCTGATTGCATCCATGATTAATCTATTCGATATTTGGTTTGCAAAACGTCAGAAAAAAGTGAAACATGTCATTACAATCCCCGAGAGCAGAAATGACACCTCAAAACGGCGTGTTGTGTGTGACCTGAGACATGGAAAAATAACAAATCCTCATTTTTAAGAGGCTGGCACCAAGAAATGTTTGACATTGTTGCATAAAAAAATACTTAAACAGTATGCTAGTCTTTCAAACCGTTTACTTTTCCTTTCAATTGACTAATAAGTTAGCAAAGGATTAATTTGTATCCATTTTACATGGAGTTGGATAGTAATTTACAGCAATGCATTATATTTTATAAACTCATATGTTTTATAGGTAAAATCTTAACTGGAAATATTTTCAGATACATTTATTGAAGTGAAATGTATTAGCTAAAGTATAAAGTATAATGAAATAAAACTCAACTTGTAGAAAGGTACACTACTTGAGTAAATGTAAATAGTTACTGCCCATCACTGCAGAATAACAATATATTCGTTTAGGCAAATAACCTGACAACTACATTAACACAGGGTCATTTTTTAATGTGCAGAAATTAGCCCACATTACAGTGTTTACTTATACTTTTAACTACAAGATGAAACATGTCTGGATAATAAAATTAACAGCCAAACAGTGTTAACATCCAAACAAAGTTACCACTCTCACACCCACGTTGGGAGCCCAAAGTCAGCCACACAAGCATCAATATTTTACATTCCCTCAAGAATCCTCTTTAAAGATGCAATCAATGCCTCCTATTCATTATCCATGTGTCTTCTAGGTATGGCCTTTGTCATTAAGCAATAATTCACCCGTCCACAGTCCCACATTACTCCGCTGCTCCATACTTTTACAAATGCCTCGGGGCTATAAATACTAATGAAATCTCTTTGCTTAATTTGATTTTGCTGGTACACTTGCAGTTATGGCTGAACTTTCCCACGAGAGAGGCTGATTGAACACTTTCAAGTCCTTATGGAAGCAGGAAAACATTCCAAAGAGCTGGGGAGATCATTTCCATAATTACCCCGATTGGCAGCCTAATGACCTTCTGGGACAATAAAAAGATCTCTTGTTAATTCCATTTCTGTCGCTGACATTCAAGAGATTCCTATCTTACATGTTTGAGGGTTCACAAGATAACAAGTGTACTTTTTTTTTCTCCCCTCCCGTTGTCAGCGAGCAAAAGAGCAGCCCTATTCGGGTTTGCTCCCCCCAACACACTGCAGTGATGTGGCTTTGCTCTGCTCTGAAAGGGATCTGCTTGTGCCTGCACGGCTCGACCACCCTGTCCCAAAGTTGGATAATTTATGGGCCTGGGGGAGATTATAAAGATGGATCTTTGAGGCAATCAATTCTCATGTTGCGTTTTGAATGGTGGGATAGAAATGAAGTGCAGAATAATTAAAAAGATCACAAGTCCCCCCTCGCATGTAATAATGAGGGGCTCCAGAGGCAGTGGGCTCCGCCACACTGTGCCAGAGGAAGTGCCTTTGATTTGACTGAGAGGACACTCGGCCCGGTCCAGCTCACCCCCGCACAATGGGGGGGTTTCACTAAGGCTAAACACTGAGGCTGCAGTGCAAATCACGCTCTGTGAGGACTGTGTGCTTGTCCCGCAGATCATAAGCAGATACATGAGGGGGGTGGGGGGTAGGGGGGTGTTTGTTGCTTGGATGTCTAAGTGAGGATGACTCAGAGCTGGCATGAAAACTGATGAGGGCGGCTGTTTGGAATATGTTTCACAGTGACCACAATGCTCAGAGTGTTATGGGATGTTAAAATAAAATTCACCCGTTCTTTGCAAGTGAATCAGTGTCAAACTGTGCCATCAACCCTCTGCGTGGACAACTGCGTTCTGTTGTGTCTCGATAAATTCAAATGGTAATCACAGACCTTTTCATACTTTTGAATTTATTAGACTAAATGTGAAATGTGCATCTGTTTTTAGCCTTTTTGCATGTCTCTTAGTTTTGCCATTGCCTGCCAACTCTCCGTTTTCCTCCTGAGGGAAAGAAGGTTTTTAGAAACAAGTTTCTGGTATCTCGACCCACTCATGTTGTATTGAACTAGTGCTTTGCTGAGTACACAACATATTATTAAAAGAAAGGTAAACAGGATCAAATTTGCACACATCACAGTTCCTCAATTATGATGACAAAATGAAGCAAAAAGGACACAATGTGAGCCGGTGGAGAGTCTTGGAAACAGATGGTGATATGTGTGGCTGCTTTTCTCTGCTGGAGGGAGAAATGTAATGTGCCTGGCAGCGGGCTCACATTGAATATCTTTCTGCTGGTCACTTGGTCAACTCAACATTGGCACACTGCACACACATCCAGAGACATGCAGTGCTGCAGGGGGTAGTTAATTAAGTGTGGATTTCCCTTTTAAAGGTGTTAACATCTTGTAATTGGCAACCGAAGATTGATTTCCTCTTATAGTACATGTTGTGTGTGTGTGTGCGTGTGTGTGGGTGTATCTCACCTTTCATGCCCTGGTCTGTACTGTCTCTAACAGCCCCGATGTTGATGAAGGTTGTTCTATCAATTCATTAAGTAGAAAAACTGCCCGCAAGCTGACAATAAAAGTACAAGAGGTTCTTCAGTTGCAAAATAATGAATTAATTCAATATGAAAAATGTGACCAAACAGTAAAAGTTTTGGTCAAAGGTCCATCGTCATCAACATTTACAGACTATGTAATTTTTTTTTTCTTTTTAAAGATATTTTTTGGGCTTTCGTGCCTTTATATACAGGACAGCTGAAGAGTGGACAGGAAACAGGGCAG
>JAQFJA010000021.1:7623644-7626144 GCA_029874485.1 Naso brachycentron
GCGTATGCGCCAGGCGAGCAACTTCTATTGAAATGAACGTCGGCCATTTTCCGGTCCGGTATCCAGGTCTTATAATACATCCATGGTTCAGTCAGCGGAAATGCCACAAAACGCTTTACAGCACACAGACCGGAAGAGACTTTTTGTCATTTATGAGCATGATCGATCCGCTGTTTTCTTTTTGACTATCTATGGTTGGAGCAGGAGGATATTTTTCTTTTGATAATATCCATATTTTGTGTTTATTGCCAAAAGGGAATTATGCAAATAAGTGGCATGTTTCCTTTTACTCTCTTTCAACACAAATATTCTAAATATACAAGTTCTTTACGACTGTAAGCAGTACCGCTCTTGTCCACACACGCTGCTGCAATCAACAAAAAATGAAAGTTCCTTTAAAGGGGCTTTAAACTGTGTAGACAACAGCTGGAGCTCTTGTACATTTGGAAAAGTTGATATGGAATAATTTATACTGTATTTAATTTTCCATTGCATGCTACAAAACAACTGCGTGACTGAAAATAATCTTTGACAAAGACAAAATTTAGTCTGAAAAAAAAGTTATGAGATCTTATTTCTCGTACTACATTTTAGATATGAAAGCAACAATTTCTACAAGTTTTCTTAGCACTTTTTCAAGTCAAAAAGTATTCATAAATGGGTTTTGTTCATCTGCATAAGAGTACTGCTTATGTGAGTTATGGCCTTACTGTACCACAGTGTCTATATCCGTATGGAGTAATGTCTTGGAGGGCTAGATAATGTAATATCCCCTCCCCTACTCCTCCCCCGCACCTAACCCCATGGTGTGTGTGCCCAAGGCAGTGGGCGCCCTGGCTCCTGTGACTAGTGGGTTTGCTCCCTTCAGCAGCACCACTCATCTCCCTCTTTAATGTCATTTAGCTGCGGGGTGGCCAGCGCCTCACTCGCCCATTAATCCCATTCCAAATGCCATAACATTTCCCAAAAAGCCCCTGCTTCTTAAAGCCGATAATTAGAATGTCTATTTAAAGTTCACCGCTCTCCCTTGCCGTTATCAATTAAAAGCCGTTTAAAGGAGATCGGTGGCAATTGTCAACAAATTAAATCTCTTCCTCATTCTTTGACGTCAGGTCTGGAATGCAAAATAGGGGTTGCGAAAGGGCCCTGTGAGAAAAAAGAAATTAAAATCAAAATTTCCAAATAGTTCTGCTAAATTACAGAGCTGCCATGATTCACTTCAGCTGGCACCAGATGCAGCATGTAGTGAGATTTTTGGAGTGGCTGTATCATCATGGGATGTAATTTGATAAAAGTAAAGATGCAGAAAAGAGGATGAGTGAGGTTCAGATTAATGTTATCAAAGCTTGGGCAAAAAGAACATAAGGTCAAGTAACCAACAAAGCATCAAACAGAGAGGACAACATAGCCTTAATGGAATAAAAACTAATAAAAATCATAATCACATTATTTTCTGTAATTTTATTTGTGCAGAGAAAAATAACATTTTGGCAAAAGGCACATAGCAGACCAAGATCCTGTGAGCTGAGGGTTTCTCTGAAAACAAACTCATAAATCTTACGTTCATAAGTTTGTGATATAACCATGATCAGTGATTGTGCTACTTTAACACAATCATCTCTTCATCACATTTCTAGTCAGCTTCTCAGAAAATGAAATAATGTGCATGCAGTTTGTCACATGATTCAGAGGCCAGCAAAGGCAAAACATTTCCTTGTAATTTAAACCAAGATAAAGAAATACTGGAGACATTGAGAAAATGTTTTTTTTGTGGTTTTTCGTTTGGGGCTTTGTCTCATTACCAGTTCAAGATGATTCATTAGTCTCGCGCACAGGAAAATGATCATTTTCCAAGGAAGCCCAAACCTTATTGTTGGGAATGTACCATCTGGATCTCAAAGGGCTCTGCTCCCACATCTATCTTCTCTGGGGTAACACAGGAGTCGGCACAGGGAGGCAAGACTGATGGGTGATGAATTATGTATACTTGTAGCAAATTGTGATATTTGTCTGACAACGTGATGCTGCTCATGACATACCCAAATCATCAGCTTGAGCATGTGGCAAAAGATCATTTTTAGGCATTTTCTCATCAGGGAGGAATTTGTCTCGTTATAACTGAATAATTTTGAAATACATATAAAGCCTATATTTTGCATCTTTTTTCCCCCCACTAATACTTGAGACATTTGTTAAAGAAGTTCCTCTTTGTGGAGTTCAATGGCAGCCCATGAGCAAAGCTGTTAAAAAAAAGTCAACTTATTATATAATTTGATGAATAACTTTTTGTTGGCTGTGTGCATGCATGCAAAGCCCATTATGTTTGATGTTGTACTCAGGGGCACACAGTGTCCCCTTGTTCCCCGCCTACCTCTGACAGTGACAGGGTGAGCCTGAGGAGGTGTGCCCTCTAATAAAACATTTATATCTGGGGAAACAGCGTGTCCAGTTCCAGCCACAACACTGGCTTTGACACCGGGGGCTCTTTTGAAGTTAGCCA
>JAQFJA010000021.1:7631144-7634104 GCA_029874485.1 Naso brachycentron
TTTCTGTTTGACCATTTCTGTTGCATTGAAGTTTTTCAGAACGCTTGAGAAGTTTTGCACTGTTGACTCATTTAACAGTAATCTTTGCAGGAGTCTGTTTTTTTCAAATTTCTACAGCAGTGCTGAATTGTTGAACAAAAACATGATAATACCCCTCAACTTAATGAATACCAGAATTCCCCTTTTAAACTGTGTAATCAAAATGAATCATGCACTGCAAATTCATTTAATATGACTGTCATTCCAAGGGATTCTGGGCTGTGTTGGACAAAAGAACAGATCATTAGGTCTGGGCTGTTTTGAACAAATTAATTGTGTTTACTACTCAATGGACCTTCATGAGAGCCCACATTTGCACAGATGCTGCATGTGCGTGATAATGACCAGTGCTCTGCTAGCTGTTGGAAACGATGACTTCAGAGAGGTTTGCCACTGTGTGAGTGGTCGTCTGCCGCTGTGGTCCATTCCTCTCCCCAGGCTGCAATGACACACACAGATACATGCTCTGTACCGCCAGACATGAGCATGTGCATGCCAGTTTTTACTCCCACACATACATATACACGCTCACGCACAGGCACACACACATACATCATCATAAAATTAGTCAGACAGTGAAAAGCAAAGTGCAGAGATGGACAAACAGAGGGACTGAAGGCCCACGCACCACAGCGATAACCCTGCCGCATGACTCAATTCAGGGAATATGCCCAGTCACATCAAAATGTGCTCTTTGTCGCCAGGCCCCGAAAAACATGTTTGTCATGTTGCCCTCTGAGGGTTATGTGTTCCCCAACTCACAGGTCCAAGTATAATTATTCATCATCTCAATGGTCACCATTCATCTGCTTTTATGGCAAATCATCGCCCGGAAGTGATCTAAACATGACCGCGGGAACCTATCACAGAATATTTGAAAGCAAAGCGGGGGAGTGCAGGGGCATAATTCTGTTGTGAAGGGCTAATGCATTCACACCCACACAGATTGACTCACCCTGACAAAAGAGGCTGTGTTGTCTATTCTAGGCAGCTGGGCAGGATGGCGAAACTTGGAATCCTTTGTTGGCTGGTAGAGAAGTAAGCCTTTGTCAGATTTTTACACAGTATATTTTACCATACGCCTTTGCACGCCCGGCCAGGCATTCAGCGTTGCAACAAGGCTAAAGAAAGTTTGCATAGATTAGCTGTGTTATTGCAAATGTTGAGCCCACTTGTGTGTTAATCAAGCCTTTTTGAAAATGCAAGCCTTGTCTGTTCAGGGAGTTTTGCTGAAACACTCTTCTGCCGCCTAGGTTGTTTATCTTTGTAAACTGCACACAGGTGATCTGTAACGCAATAAGGCCTGCTTGGAATAGCATGACGATAAATTAAATGATTACCAGTTTGCCTTCAGGTAAGAGGTTAAAGGATCATTTTTGTTTCTTTTTGTCATGTGTTAAGAGGCATTCAGAACTATGTGGAAATAAATTGTTCCCAGTCACCAGAAATAAACTGATAAAATATTATTTGTATTTTTCCATTCCTGATTCTTCATTTCCCCCAAATATAATAAGATAATGTTTAGTAAAGAGAGACAAGATACAGGGACCATCTTATTGCTGCCATGAGCTTAGTTCAAACCTGCGGTGCTGCATGTAAACATCCCACACCATTTTATACTTTTATCTGCAATATATGGCCACCCAAGCACGACATCCTTATGTGATAGTTGAGATCATCTTCTTCTGTGAAGGCTTTCCACGGAATTTTGGAACCTGGCTGCAGGGATTAATTCCCATTCAGCCACAAGAGCGTCAGTGAGGTGGGCCACTGATGTTGGGCGATAACACCTGGCTCAGTCGGCTTTCCAGTTCACCCCAAAGGTGTTGTGTGCTGTTAAGTTCCAGGCTCTTTACAGGCTGGTTGAGTTTCTCTATGCTGTATCCGAAAACCATTTCCTCATTGGGCCTGGTTTTGTGCACTGTTAAGTTTAAAGAGGAAAAAGCCTTTTCCGAAGCCTTTCCCACGTTTGTAGCACACTTGTCTAAAATTTTATTGTAACGGTAAGAATTCCCTTCACTAAAAGGGGCGCAAGTCATGGAAAACAGCCTAAGACCAAAAGTACAAGAACTTGAGATATCGTCTACATACTTCTTGCCATATGCTGCGATACATATGTTCAAAAACTACCTGAAAAGTGAAAACATGTGCCCAAATCTCACAAGGTTTTAGGTTTATTCACTGCAGCTGGGACGTGAGAAGCTTCTGACCTGACAGGAGGTCAAGGTCATGGGAGCCAGAAGTGCAGCTCAGCATCATTTTTAACTTCCTGCATGGCTACGCTTTACAACACTATCCCCTCTGTTTATTCCTATTACTCGTAGGTCAGAAACTTTCTGTTTCCAAGTTGTCTTGAATGCACTAATAGATAGGGAGTACCCAAGCTGCCAATCAAAATGAGCTTCTTGCCCCCGGCTGGGTGGAGATTGTTGCAGTTGCACTGAAGCATCCTGTTTAGTTATTCAATTACCATAAAGGACGGTTACCTCAAAACAAGTTTATTGAGTTATAAAAAATCTATTTTGAACAAAGAACGCAGAGATGTGTAAAATTTGAAACCCTGCCGAGTCTGTGACCTCTTGAGATGTTTTGGATGATCGTCAGATTTTGGATGTTAAAATGCAGAGAGTCAACTTAAAGTGATTCACAGGAAGTTTTTCAAAGAGTTGGGAATTGGCTTGTTTAAAGGGATAGTTCGTCCAATAATGGAAATTCAGTCATTATCTACTCACCCTCACGCCAAAGGAGTGTTGAGTTAAGTTTTTAGCCCGCAAAACACAGCTGGAATTTTACAGGAAAAAGGCGTTGCAGGGATCTCCCAAATAATTGAAGTGAATGGTGACCAAGTTTCATAAATAAACAGAAATAGGGGCGCCCGGTGGCTCAGTCGGTAGAGCAGGTGCCCCATATACAGAGGCTAT
>JAQFJA010000021.1:7668050-7682445 GCA_029874485.1 Naso brachycentron
TTTTAAAAAGTCATCATTGAGTAAATTATTCAAACTGCAGTAAGAAACAGACTTTTCCATGGGGTTATTTTATACAAACTATTTCCTCATTGAATTTACAGAAAATGTGCTATTTTTGTAAATCTCTATCTGGATATGACTGACTCACTTCTCTTACCTGTCTTCTGGTTGAGGCTGATACTTAGGGAGGGAACTCCCCTCCTCTTTGTTACAATGAAGTCTAGCCCCTTCATCTCGTTGCACCACTGAAGTGTTGATTTAGTTACCTACCCTTAACACCACTACAAAGCTGCATGCCCCTGCCCTAAACAAGCAAAGTTTACAAACCTCTGGCAATTTGTACACTCCTGTTAGTGGCCATGGGAGGTGCATTAGTAACTGTCAATGCGCCCTGCCCGATGCACTGCTCTCATTTGACCCAATTCATTCCAGTGGGTGTGTCCCAGTGGCAGTGATATATACCCCCTATGATTTTACTGATGTATAATCACTCAGCGCTCTCACAACCCACAGTTATCTTTACCTCAATAGGCTGAGGAAACAATGAGAGCGCCATACATAAGCTTTCCAAGAGGTTGGGGCAAGAGGGGGGTTGCTGAGGTGTGTGGGCGTGTATGGTAGGGGAGACTTTACTGTAGATAGCAACAACTTGTGGGCCTTTTCTTATAGCTGTCTAGATTGTCAGCTGTCCAGTCACTTTTTTTGCTGAAGATGATGCTACTGTTGATGACCGTGACATCTGATTCCTAAATTTTTCTGCATTTGAGTTGCAATCTAAACAGGCATTAAATTATATTGGTACAACAAGGTTATCGTCCTGGGGCCCTGAGGTCTTCACAAACCAAATAAAGTTTGTAATCCATTCAGCAGGTTCTGATTGATTTGGACAAGGAGGAGCAGTGGGTTTACTTGATTGTTTTCTGAATGTTCATCCTTCGTACTTTAACTTTTCCTTCTTTAAACGGGTTGTAGAGCACTTAATTTGGTAAATGACCTACAGACCTTCGAATAACAGGGATGACCCACCTTATCAAAAGTTTGTACTGACAGGTGTCCTGGATTGAATGATTTCATCATACTTTTCTAGTCAGTGCTGAGGATAACTCGAAGATTTCTAAAAACTGTTGAACTTGAGGGCAGTGCATGCCTTTGCTTTGGAGTTATCTGTTATAATGTTATGTGACTCATTGTTTGGTAGATTTGCCATTTCATGCTTCTTTCTATTTATCAACAATATTGAGACAGTGATCTCTCTCAGGAAGATTAGGCAAGGTTGATACAATTGTGTGTGTCGCTATTTGTTTAGACCTGAGACCACTCGATCCTGGATCTCGAAGTTAAGGATGTTTGACAACATCTAGATTTCTATCCACAATTGCTGCTGTTCACCATCTTTGCCTTCAAAGACATCATGGAAATAAGTGTGTATGTAAGGGTCCTGAGATTAGAAAAGTCCATAGTGTAAATTTAGAAATGTTTTTTACATTAATGGAATTTCTTCCAGAAACAGAAACCTGGAGTTCAGAGCATTTCTCTTAATGACAGTTTTGACTTGGCTGTTCTTCAATCTTGACAGCTGATTTGATTTTGCTTTGTCTTTTAGATGTTTTTTTCATTGTTCCTGCTTGATTTTAAGACTTGGACAGGGGTGGTAAAATCCAGAGAAGGTGTTTCCTTACATGACTGTGGAGAGGAGCTGGTTTGGGTTGGCTGGATGGGAATAAGATAAAAGAGGCTGTCTGACCCACAGCTGTCTCAGTGATTGTCCCTGGATGAAATTACTCTTCACCATAGATGTGGGAGCGCTGGGATGAATGTTCGCCAGCGTGCATCTCAGATTGGCTCCACATTGTTGTCATGAAAGTGCATTCTGTTTTCCCCTGTGTGCCTGAAGTGCTCCCTCATTCCTTTTGCTGCATGTTTGTTATTCTTATGGCATGGTGGACAGCTCCCAGTGTAAGAAATGCATGAGATTCATCCTAGAGCCCCTTCGACCCCAGTGCAAAAGCACAACCTCCGCCCTACCTAGCTGTTACTTTCCAGACCCTACATCTGTGCTGTCTTTCTATTGCTCTGCATAGCATAGCATAAATCACACAATGCAAGACCTCGCTCCCTCTCTTGCTCAGCCCCAAGAGTCGTACCCCTTCTACCCATGTTACATTGTATTTACAGATTTAGTGGCATTGTAAATAGATAAACACAAGCAACATCTATCAATGCAACTCAAAGAGAGGTCTGTAATCAGAGTGCGGGGCCCTCGTTCGGCGAGGGCTATCTCCATTTACCTTGGGATAAATCCATCGGTGTGACCACCGCAGGCACGCTGGAGGAGCCTGACAAATCACCCCAGTCAGGCCACCGGGCTGCTGGTCCTTATTGGCCTGGCCTTTAAGTGGTCTTCCCCTTCAGCGGAAAGGATGGGCCCTGTCAAGCATGGCCAGATTAAAAAGCATATTTTGAAAGAATGATTTGTTATTAGAGAATGCTGCACTGTGAATCTTTAGGGGGGGAACAAGTATGTAAGACTGGGCTAGAAGCAGTGCTGCTTATGTGCTTAAGGTTGCATCCACATGCTTACATTTGTCAGTCTCTCTTGCTTTCTTCATTCTTCTACTCTATTACTGTTTTGCTTTCTTTCTCTGGACGAATGCATTTATGTTCTAGAGAATTTGAATGAAATAGGGCAGCCTATTTCACATATAGGAGCTGCAGAGTCACTGCTCTGAACAGGGAAAAGCATAATAGACACTCATGCTTTGCTGAAATAAAATGAATGTGCATTTAATTCCGGAAATAAAATATTTTGTGCCTCTCTTTTTGGGAGGGGCAGCTGCTCCTCCAAATGAAAGGTAGAGGAAACACCAGCAGCTGGCTCCCTTGACTTGCTGAGGTTAAGGGGATTGTTTGCTAAGAATTGTGGGATTTTGAGTCAGATGTTTTTCCTCTCATACACAGGCTGTCATGCAGGTACTTCTAAAGTGAATTCATTCATCGCACAGACAGATTATTTCATAGCACGTGTGACATATGTGCCGCACTGTACAGACCTGCTAGGGATTCCCCAGACCCCACACTAGCTGTGTGTCCATTAATTGCAGAGCAAAAGTTAGGAGAACTTTTAAAAATGCAATAAGGAAAATGCAAATTAGGAGCACTTTCATTAACTGGTTTGAAGCAAATACATTAAGCTGCAAAGTGTACTTTGACTAGAAGGTGGCAGTATAGGCAACGTTACACATAATAAACAGAGTTGAAGTAGGGGTTGCAGACAGGAAACAAAAAAAGTCACCTTGGCTGTCTATGAGACAAAATGGAGAGAGGTTTTCAGAATTTGGTTTCAGTTGGGCAAGTTGTGATTGTTCTTTGTTGTTAAGGTTACCAGCTCCAGTTTGTTGGTATTACCAGCCATGTTTTTGAGCGCTGGGGAAATACCAGATAAGATGGCAGAAACAGCTTCTTCTACTACTTCCATCTCCCATTTTGCACATTAACTGTTTTTCAACAAAGGCAAAAACAAGCTCAAATGAGCGCAAAAACTTTGTTGTGAAACTGAGGACATTTTTTAAAATTTTGCCGTTTCAACTAATATTGCAAAATTTCAAATTACGCCTAAAAATATGTCAATAGAAACACGACTGTTGAGAACTGCACTAATTGATTCAGGTAATCAGACAGCTTTCTAACATAATTGACAATGGTCGGGACTTTTAATACCTCTCTAGTACAAGAAAAAAGTTGTGTGACATTGTTTAAAGACTCAGGGATGATGAAGAATCAGCTTTCAAAGGCTACTTGTACAGATCATTGGGGAATTTGTGAGATATATGAGCTCCTGGTACACTGACAGCATGGTTAAGAACAGGGCCAGGGCTGAGAGAAAATAAACATTATTTCTCTGTGGTTTACCTGACGTTTGACTTTGAGGGCTGAGATTTAGTGACACTTTTGCGCCAAACACTCTGTAGACACATGGCAGTAAATTATTTGAAGGTTGGGGGTATGCACAGTCCTGCTGACAGAAAATATTAGGTGCTTTTTTTCCTTGTGTATATGTGTGTATGAGTGTGTGTTAGCGAGAGACAAAAGGACTCAGAGAGCGAGAGACCATGTGAGTGTTATATCGCCTGTTGTAGCCATTTCACACCTCAACGGTGCCCTATTGAAACTCCTCCAATGGACAGGATGCCCATTAAATACATTTCATTTGTGTTTGCATCGTTTCATTGAGTTAATCCTAAATATTTATTAGATGTGAGCTGTAAAAAATCTGTTCATTGGAAAGCTAGCCAGCTAGTTTGACACTTGGGATAAAAAGGAGCAAGCCGGTTTTTCCACGGAGAGTTGCACCATCTGTGCTGTGTACTTGCATAAGAATCAACACAGAGAAAATACTAACTCCCCCTGCAGAGACAAAACTCTTAAAACAAATGAAACTGCTCCCATTTCATTACAACAATAAAATACCCTGAAAGGAAACAGTTTTCAATCACTTTGTTTCTTTTTTTTTTCAGAGGAAAGAGACCAAGACCAAAAATGGAGAGAAATAAAACAGGAAAGTAGAAACAACTGTGTAAACATTAACTTAAAAATATTCAGCCTGAACACCCACTGGAAGCTGACCAAACATTTGCCCATCAAATCGAGCTGTTTGCAGATGAAATTCTCAGTTAGGGTCGAGGGCAGTGATGAGAGGAAGAGACAGGGAAACTATTTGTCATCACTGGGTTACTCTGAGGTCTAGAGAGCGAGGCCTTTTATCACAGTTTGAGACATCCACATACACACACATAACACATGTACTGTCTCTGCTCATTCCTGACACTCTCATCCTGACACATACCTTCACATACCTACACACACCGAGACAACACAGCTGGAGGAAAGGCTAAAGGTTACAGAATTCTACAGAAATACAAGTAAACTGAAAGTGTCTGACGCAGGAGCTACAAATTCTAATAAACTGTTAGTGCCCCTTAATAAAAATTAATATACTGAATGTGTAACGTAGATTTTTGGTTGATTCTCTCAGATTTTTTTTTGCTGGTTTTTGCCATCCAGCCACAGGAATTAATATTATTTCTAAACATGATGAAGAGGTCAAATTGGCAATAATACAAAAGTTCTGCAAGGATCATGGTGGCAGAGCCTCAGTCCTCTGCTTTGTGGCAGCTTTGTGGCTTGATTGATGCATAAATTAACAGCTTTTTCTGCTGATATGTCCTCCAGCAAGCTCCATGGTGCTGTTCTGTAGCTGAGCTTGACCTTTGACCTCCTTGAGAAAGGACAAATTCAACATGGAGATCAATAATCACATTATTTAGTGCTCAGCAAGAGTGAAATGTTCGTATTTATGACATTGCTCCTTCAAAGCAGAAACTGTAGAAAGTGAGTATAAAGTAAAGTAAAATTCCAACGGTTATCCACCTGGGGCAAATTAGTTAAATATTGTCTGCCCTTATTTATTAAATATTACTGTATTATATTCAATATTATTATATTCAATATTATATTAAACTGAGTATTGAATAAATATATTGTTCTTTTCATTTAAATAGATTTATGACTAAAAACAGTTAACATGCATTAAGAGTTTAGAGTAGATATTTAGAGTAATGGTCGAAAAAACTTTCATATGTTATATAATGAACTGTATATATATATGTATATATATATATATATATAAACATAAATGCCTACTAAGAGATTCAGGAGAAAGCTGTGTGGTAAAATATGATATACTTACTCAAGATGGCCCTGTTGAACTTTCTGGCTGAGCCCCTCTTACTTAGTGTTTCGATAACCTCAGGATCGAAGTGTACCTACCCTCTGAGCGTAATTGAAATTTGCTTTATTGCCTTATATGCAATTCCCATTCTGTGGCCGATCCAGTTTATTTATTGTTTGGCTGAACTGAGATACGCCTGCGTCAAGCTGTGGGGGAGATTACCTCTGCAAAAGTAGAAGAAAAAGAGAAAAATAGTGGAGAGAATAAGAGTGGCAGACAATCTTCAGGGACTATTACCCTAATACTCTCTCTCTCTATTTCTCTCTCCCACTCTTACTCTCTCTCTTTTTTCTCAGTTTTTCTTTTTTCACTTTGTCTGTCCTTCTTCCTTCAATGTTCATGCTTTAGTTGAGTAGTCTCTAGTCTAGAGTTTATCTGCTTGCCAGTGTTAATGTTTTCCTTCTGTCTGAATAGGCATTAAGTGACTTTTATGTGATATTTTTGATCATTAAATATGTTAATTGAACCCCCATCTGATATTACAATGTTCTAAATCCATCCTAAAATATTTTAGCTTCATAAAAACATACTTTTGGTTTTGTTGTGTTTTCCAGACTTTTTTGGGGGGGGGCACAACAACCCTTCAAAAAATAAATGTGTAACATTAACAGATAACAGATGTACAGATGTTACACTTGTTTTTTTCACTGGGTTTATACATTCTTTTACCAGTCGAGACATCTAGATGAAAGTCAAAAGTTAAGCTATTCCTTCCTAACATGCCAAGCTAAAAGTAGCTCCTGATGCATAATTAATTGGAATTATTTAGATATGTGGCTGAAATGAACAATTTACATTTTTATTTGTGATGATTTGTTTTGGTTTTGATGATGGTGCAGGGAGAAAGAAAAAACGTGACACACTATTTCCTTTTTTTGCTAATTAAATGCAACCTTGAAGATCAAGCATTTAGAACCAAAAAAAAAAAAACATGCAGGTTATAAACATATTAAAGAAGGTTAACTAATGAAAAGTGGTTGTTTTAGACTGACGAACATAAACCCAGATAGACAAGAACAAACAGATGCACTGAAGCATTCTACCAAACAGCACAGGAAAAAGAGAGCCTGTGACATTTCCCGTTCGTCCTGTCACACTCACCTTGGTCTTATTAGCCTATAAAATCATCATATTTGGTCCCTCTGTATTTGTTTGATTACATTTTCCTCCATACCACTGAAAATATGTGAGATGTTATGTTACACCCTATTGATTGCCGGTGTTAATTAAAATTTTAATTAAAGTTTTTTATAGTCTGCGTTTCACTTGTCATAATAGTACAGAGAGAAAAGCCTCGCCTTCATAAATCTTATCTTTATTTGTAGCGGCTGGCCATCAACAAATACAACTGTGTACATAAAATTTTACTAACATTGATTTTGAAAATATTAATATTACTTTAAACATGGGAGATGCATTGTTCAATTTAGAACCGCAAAGCATAAAATCCCGGTGCTATAACTCAGTTAATGAACAGGAAAAGTCCATTACAAACCGATCAGTAGACGCATCATCTGATCCACATAAGCGCCTGTGATAGAAGCAGAATCATTTACTCTAAGCTGCACAGAAGACTCCTTTAATAACAGCCGGCGATGTATTGTGAAAGCAATATGAGTTCAGATGAATGGTGGGTTTTTCCTGTGTCTTACGAACACTGAGGACATTATGAAAACTATTCAAATTTCAATTCTGCCTCGTGTATCTATCATGTAGATCACCCAGTATCATTTCACGGGTATCATTCAACATGAAAAACACACCCAGAGTCGGCTGATGTAAGCTTATGTCAAGCTTTAAGTGCAGCAGAAAAATCGATGCGCCTGTCTTTCTTTAAATACTCGCCTTTTGTACCCTAATGGAGTTAATTCTGTCGCAGTGTAATCATTTGATATAATAAATGAACAAACATTTGCCACATCCAATTTGTTGGACAAACTGTTTCTTCAGAATCTGATGCAGCCATGTTTCCTTCTTCTGTTTAATAGCTATCACAAGACCAAAAACTTGTGTCTCGAATCTAATTGCGTTTATTGAATGTACTCGGAGAGATGGAAATATGTTTGCTTTACATTGTTACTTTCATTTCAAGGAGCCCACAAAGCAGGAAATTAAATGACCAGGGAGAAGAACAGAAAGAAGAGTAGAAGAAATGTGATGACAGAGACACATAATTGAGTGAGCAGTAAAAGCAATGGACAGACAGACAAGGCTCTGTACTGGCTCATCTGTACCCAGCAGTGTGTGTTAATTAGAGGAATGTGAGTTTTAAATGAAGTGCTGAGTAGCGTGGAGCAGTAATGAACAGAGATTGGCCTGGCACTGGGTATTATGCTGGAGGCTTTATGGTATTTATGACCCAGGGGGCCTCAGCTTTATCCCTGTCCTCCTGAATTTCACCCAACCCCTAAACGTCACTCTCTATCTTTTTCAGTCTTTCTCAAAACAGTATATCAATGGAAAGTTTAGTTTGATCAAGGCTTTGTCTGATTTGTAATCAAAGTCCAACTGATAACCAATAAACCTTAAAAAAAAATTGAACTTTGAAATATTAGCATCATGACTCTTACAAATATTGTTTTCATCTTTTTTCTTGTGTGTATCAGAAAAAAATTCAACCAACCAAAGGATTTCTCAACAAGGTTTGGGGCTAATATTGGGCATATATTTAAATGCAGGAGCTCAAACAATCTCCTGAGGCAAAGCTGTGGTACATGGCCGTCTTGCTAAAAAAGGAAGCAAAAACACATTAAAAGTCCTCATGAGGAACTTTTAACTGATTGTGAAGCAGTCTAAATTTAATACTGATGCCTCAAATATTACCTACATCAGCAAGTGAGACTTTCAGCAAAGAGATTTGAGATCACAATCCCGTCTTTTACAACGCCTTTGCCCACTCAGTTGGCGGAAAAGCTACAGAGCACTTTATGACACACAGACCAAAAGAGACGATTTGTTCTTTACAAGCATGATCGATCTGCTGTTCCTTTTTTTAAGGTTTAAAGTAGTTTGATATTTTTCTTAAGATAAGTAACTGGCTGAACTGATAATGTGCAAACAAGTGGTGTGTTTCTTTCACTCTTCTTTTCATCACAGTAAGCAGTACTGCTTTTGTCCAATTGCACCACTACGATCAAGCACAGAATGAAAGTTCTTCAGAGAGGCTTCATATGAGAATTTTGTAGTTGCATCCCATGCAAATCTGCTGGTTTTGAAGAATGTTTCAAGTTTCTCACAATACTTCACTAAAATATGTGAAATAATCTTCAATCACAGTCAGACATATTCTTTTGTTTTGAGATGAGAAGATTCATGGCATGTAATGCAGGATTAGAGAAGTTATTAAGACAGACGACTCTGCAGCTTTTCCCCCTCAGTCTTACCCCCTGCACCTTTACCATGCTGTTCTCTTCCAGGTCAGACTGTTAAAAGAGCCGTCCCGTTGGGAACGTCTTCCCAACAGGACAGCACCACGGGAGCATCATTGTCCCCCTGCCAGCCTCCCTCCCACACAGGCCTGACTGATGTGTCCCCACATTGTTTTCCAGGAGGATCATTGGGATCATTGAGTGGCATGTTGTTTTAAGGGCTAAGCTCTAACCGAATGGCTCCATTGTGTGAACCATTCTGCCCTCGGCTGCTAACAGCCCAGGGGCAGAGCTAAACAAGACGGACTCATTTACAGACTCAATGACGAACCCATTGGTGCTGGGCTAAAACGAGGCTTTAAATGATTTGGGTTACTCAGTTACAGAACATCATCAGTTTAAAATTCAACTTTTAAATCTCGTCTGAGAGCCCAAGGCTCATTTTCAAAGTGATGCCTTTATTAACTCCATTCAAGTGGAAATATTCTCAAAATGATTTTATTGTTTGTTTGTTTTAGTGAAAGTTGGTGTTACCGTTAATATGCTACACTTTCTATGAATCATGTCACAACACGGTTGCCTCTAATTTGAAGTCCCCATCTTACACACCTCCAAACAAGCAAGTAAGACTGTTCTACTTAAGCCCTGTGTTAAATATGGATACTTCAATGAAGAAAAACCGTCATTACGTCACCCCATTTCCTGTTCAAATGTTTTCTCCAGAATGGTGAGGCAGGATAATAGCACAATATTCCCACCTTGATCAGGGTGTAAAAGGGACTAGTACATCCAGTGCAAATTTTGTGCCAGAATTTAACTCAGAAAGAGAACCTCTCTACAAGCCCAGGAAATATAATACTCAAATCTAGATAGATTAAAGTACATATTGACATTCTTACCCTTGAAAACACACAAAAATATAGTGGTGCACTGCCTTCTTGGTGATCATCTGTGCTGGTTTTGCTCTATCATCGCTATTCTCTATGTTCATAAATACATAATGAAAGTGACATTTTTTTGTTGTGTTGCATCTGTACTTAAACACATTGATATAAACAATGACGTGTCATTCAGGCAGAACTTGAGGATGTTGACAAAGTTATAATCTTTTCAATAGATACTCTGTTTTAGGTAACCAACATTTAAGAATTAAAATAAACTGTAATTTCGTCACATATTAAATATTTATTTGGAAATCTTTTGCAGTCGAGTCTATATTCCCTTGATATCAGCAGACACTCAGATACTTCTTTTCTTCCCAGTTAATTTCATGCCGGGCCCACACCAAACTTAACTTATAGTCTTTTTTTTTTTTTTTTTTTGAGGATTCGTCATAAAAATGTGGTATGGTGTACATAAAGGCACACAACTTTTCACCCTATATAAATGATGTTTTTCAATTAAAAAGCAAGAATATGTAATGTCACAACATATGAACGCCATAAGAAAAAAATTCAACCGGAAACTTAGCTGCTTTCTCTAAACACACACACACACACACACACACACACAGAATCATCACTTTTTTCACACACAAAAATACACACACTCTCATATATAGGGACACATAAATTCTCACTCACACACATACACTTTACATGAACTGTGTCTGATCAGCGATTTTCGTAGAGGTGAGTATTGACAGGTTTTGTTATTCATAGCATATTCAAGCTATTATATTTTCTCCTCTGCTGCCATAATGTTGCCAGTGTTGCGGAACACATTGGTAGCTATCATTTGCCAGCTCTTTTTAAAAAACGTCTTGATGCGTGACATTATTACCCATGAGCCATAAGGAGCCTATTCAATGACCAAACAGGGCTGGTTGTTCCTTTTACGGCTGCCACGCTCTCGGTGAGCACCAGGGTTCAAAAGGGCATGGCCCCTCTGCCCTCGCAACACACAGACACCATCTTTTTATACCTCCTTTAATCGAAACACTGTGTACTACATCACAGTTATGCTTTGGGCAAATTAAGGTCACTATATTGATTTCATATTTGTCATTATATGTCAGGCACTCGTATGCTCACAAATCGTCCTGTTTGCCTCGTCCCTGTAGACACGTATCCCCCATCCTGCCGTATATCATCCCTCATAGAGCCATATTTGTGCAGGAAGTGCATTGTATCTTCCTTTGTTTTGGTGTAGCAGAGCTTTCTTGGCTTGGACTGGAGTCACTTTTCAAGGCTTCGTCCTTCCCAGGAGTCACTTAGCACTATAAAGGAATCCAGTCGGCCAAGTGCTTTAAACATAGATTTGTTGTCTAACATTTGTCAAAGGTCAACAGCAAACAAGCCCTTTGGCGACCATTTAACAGCACTGAACTTGTTCTTTTTCTTGCAGTGATTTTGTGATTAGGAAATATCTCAAACTGCTCTTGGCCAGTGTGGTCAGCTCAAAAACAGGTGATTCATAACCGGGCTAAAAGGTCATGTCAAGTGGCATGTTAGTATTTCACTTAAACTTTGATTAAAGATTTTTGGGAAAAGACGTGAAAACGACTTAATGTCAGTGTGGTCCTCCCTCTTTACCTCTGCGCCCAGGGTTCTATATTTCCTGCAGAAATCAATAAGGTGGGAACTGAAGAAACTATTGCCCCGCTCTCTCTGACTGCACCACTCATTCATTCATCCTCAGCCTCTCTAATGGATTATGGGAGCTTGCAGGAGCATACAAAAACAGACAGGGCTCTCTTTACCCGCCCTGCTTTTCCTTCACAGGCGTTCCTTGATAACAAATAATATAAGAGCTGGTTACACAGAAAAATAATCAAAATTTGCAAACAGGTGTGCAATTCTTATATGTATAAGATTTTTTTTTTTTTCCTATAAAAAATGTCTCTCTAATTCTTTTTGAAAGAAACTTGAAAGCAGGTACATCAAATGGCTTCACTCTAATCTTCCTGGCTATGGAAACCTTTGCACAGTGCAGTGGATAAAATTATATTAGGAGGAGTAGCAAGTTTATTTCAGGTTTATGAAATCTCAATCTCCTGTTGCAGTATGTGGTTAAAATACTGTGGGAAGTCCCTGGCAGAGGATATAGCCGAACTGATTATGGATACAATCAGTTAATTGTATCTATGCAGAGATTAAAAGACCTGCAGCAAAAGAAATTGAAGTTAAAAAATCCCCTTTTTCCAAGTTTAGGCATATTTTGGCATAGTTCTGCCCCTTAGAAAGCTGTTTTAAAATATTTCAGGCTATTTTTTGTTTGTCCAAAGGTAAAATACAATGCACTGGAGAAAACTCAGTTTCAGTGTATCCCACAGTGGAGCCTGCCGTGGTTAACAGTGTGATATATTTCCCCGTTTAGAGGACTCATGTAATGACAGCAATAAGGAGGCACTTAAAGGTCCTTAAGAGCAGCTGCCTGTCAGCACAGACAGAAAAACACACAGAGAGCGAGCAGCACGGTCACATTTACACGTGCTCTCATTCTGCAGCATATACATCATCCTGCACAAACACAGTAGTGTGAGAACAACACCTACACACATGCACAAATGTTTAAATACATGCATCAAAGTGATCACATTACTGTAAGCCTCCATGAGATACTGACTTATTCTGCACGCATTGTTCTTACTGAACACATGCAAGTTCTCACATTTGTCATCATGTCGCATGCAACACACAAAGGTCCACCGCCCGAGGCACGGATAGGCTAAGTGGACCCTTTGGTCCTCTGTGGAGAAATAGAGTGATAGAGAACGAAGGGGGGCATTACCCATGATAGTCTTGCTTTCCCTCTCGCTGCTGCTACTGTAGCTGAGCGCTGAAATGGGTAGCGTGGGGGTCGGGGAGGGAACAGGACAATTTGTCTGCCCCCTGCTGATTAACTGTAATAAGAATGTAACTGTACACACACTCAAGAGAGTTAAGCGCCAGCCATAATTATGGCTTACCCCAGAGTAACGGCAAACAAATTTGCAGGAATATCGCTGGCCATCCGTCTTTATTTATATGTAGTAATGAGGTAGTGTGTTAAAGTACAGCGAGCTTATTCTGGAGGGAAGCTTGACTGGATCTTCAAGCAGTCCGATGAGACAGACAGAGAGACAGGCAAGACAGACAATAAGCCACAAATAGACAATAAATTTAAAGGAAAACTTGGCCAATGGTATTGTATGAAGTTGAAGAAATATGTACAGGGGTAAACTTGGGAGTAAGGGACAAACAAGGATGTAGGAAGAAAAGAAAGCAGAAATAGAAAATACATAATTTTGAATTGTTTAATATTATAGTGATATTTGAAATTAACCCTGTTTATTGTGCAATACTGCGAAATTATGAATTCTCAGTGAATTATATTGAATTGTACTTTGAGCTGATACCGTAGTCTAAAATCGATCAATCGCTCAGCAGCCCCACTGCCTCTTATTGATCCCACAGCATGAGATGGATGTGTTCTCCAAACCTCCAGCCTGCTACCTCAGTCACAGAGCACTCTATTCTCGAGCTACATGGTATTTCTCTCAGTTATAGTACAATTTTGTTTGTGCAGTTTTGAAGATCTTTTTTTTATCCCTTTTTACAGTCCTTTTTCTCAGCGGGCTTTACCACCTTAATCAAAACCTATGAAAAATATTCAGAAACTTTCGCTATTTCGATTAAAGAGAATACAAATCTTTCTAAATGGACAGTCAGTTGACATTAATTAATTAATATCACAATGTCCAGCTTTTTGATTTGAATAAGGACTATTTATTATCTAATAGCATACTAAAACTAAGTATGGATTATATCTATTAATGCATGGAAAAAAAATAAATAAATAAGGCATTTTAATATTACCTCTGAATCAAGTTAACACAAAGTTATATGAAAAAAACCTGACAAACCACTAAGGAATAGAATCGTCCTCATAAACAAAAAGCCCCTTGTGAGTATGTCCCTGTAAATATATATCCTCTTCTTTCTACACGCCCCACTGCTTTCTGAATAAGCGTCACTAAAGCAGCATTCAGCGGGACGTGTTCCTGTCAAAGATGCTAAACCATGCAAGTCGGAGCACAGCTTCCCTGCATGAGTCCCCCTAAATGAGATGTCCGTGGGGGTAATAGGACGGCCTGCTTGCAAGCTAGCGCTCTGTGTGGCTCTTTTCATGCCAATTAGAGTCTGTGATATAGTCACAGCAGATGCCCCGCCAGCTCCGAGATACCCATCTGATCAGCGGCCTGGTCACACAACATGGGGGAAGACAGAGACAGGGGAAGAAATACACAAATGCTTTT
>JAQFJA010000021.1:7771245-7786299 GCA_029874485.1 Naso brachycentron
GTGCGTAAGTCTAGAGTGCCCTCTTGTGGCTGTCTGTGAAATTATATATATTTTTTCATGTATAAGTCGCTCCGGAGTATACGTTGCAGGAACAGCCAACCTATGAAAAAAAGTGCGACTTATAGTCCGGAAAATACGGTAGTTTAAAGTTACTGGTGACAAAGTAATAATTTCGTTGACTGTGCCGCTCAAATGCATCTTTAAAGGTGGAGTGTTTTCTTGCATGTTGTTCAGTGCTTGAGTTAATGCCATGAATGAATCAGTACATCTTAAATGCCAGTATGACAACTTGAAGAGAATTTGTTTGTCACATTTACATATTTTCCACGTACAGTAGTGAAATGTCTGAACATCAACCATAATTCATTTGCTTTTGCCTTTCTTGCATGATGATATACGCTTTAGTAATGATTGGATTTTCAAACACTTAATAAAACTTACGTGAATTTTTGCCGGTTTATGCAGTTTTTCCACCTGGAGAATAATAGTGGCGTAGTCGTTCTGGTGTGCTCCGACAGCACTACTTGTATGATTGTCATGAAATTAGTCGATCAAAAATCAAATTTGCAAAAATTCTCCCTCAATTTAACAACTACTCATACACCACCATTACCCTATCTTTCATGACATTCGTCATAGAAGAGGTTGAATCAACCTTCTATATATTGTGAAGTGACATAAGTTTCCTCCATGGCATGTAAAGAAACATAACGAAAAGCAAAGGACAAGAAAAGAAAACAATCTGTTGTTGTCTGTTGTAATGAATGCTTTTGAATCTGCAAAATCTAACAACATGGTGCTTGTATCTGTTTTTATTTTTGTTTTAATGTGCTCTGCCAAAAAAGCTGTTTTTTTGTTTTGTTTTGTTGTGTTATTTTTACTCTGCTAAAAGATGCTCCCAGCGCTGGTCATCCTTGAGGACTTTTTCTTTGTGTCTGGGTCCATAACCCAAATGTTTGTTCCCATGAGAAATGAGGCCCCTTTGTGACCCTTTGAAACACTTCTAGTCATTTCCAGCCTCATGGCGATCCTGGTGGCTTTGCTGCTTGGCCTGCGATAGTTGTGGATTGTTTGTTTCTGGGCATTGGCCTGCAGATAAATTCTCCTCCTGGGGGAAAGTTAAGATTTCAGCTCAAGTGACTTATGATGTGTTATGTAAATATTTTGAGCCCCTACTATGATTTCTTGTCAGCCTTAAGACAACCATTCCCAAGTTATGAATGGCTGGGGATGGGGGGGGTGGGGGAGTTACAATTAGCGATGCAATCATTTGCAAACTAACTTTGTTTACTAACAATGGTGTGTTTTCGAACTCGTGGTAATATCCTTTATACAGTCATGTGGTGTTTCACTGAGTGGTGAAAAGAGAAAAATAGTGGCAAAAAGATAAAACATTTTAGAGGCCAAATCATGCTCATTTTGAAGTTCATGCTTTTATTTTAGAAGTGTGTGTGTGAGAGAGGAACTCCTTTTGTTGCGGACTGGAGGCTTTTTTACTTTTTTTGAATATAGGTCAGAAAGCATTAGCAAATTATCACATTCTGTTCTCTTTATGTTTTACAAAGCGTCCCAACTTTTGAGCAGAATTATTTAATTTCGTCTAGCCAGAACCATAAAAGGCAAACCATTGTCAATAGTTTCTATTAATAGTCTTTTAAAAAAAAAAAAAAGCATCTGGGGAAAAAATATGGGGACGCAATAGTGTTTCACATTGACACGTTCCCATTCAAAAACATGTTCAGTGGAGTGCTCATCTGTATTGAGGCATTGACCACAGACCAGGCAACTGGTAGAGAACAACAGTCACACCCTTATAAACATTAGGCAAAAAAGAGACTTTTAATTGGTAACAGTTGAACCGATAACCATTAGCAGAAATTTCATCTGAAGCATGAAATTGTTTTTGTTGAATGGTGTTCCGGCAGGGGGAGATAGATTGGCAATTTTATCTGTTAAATCTATTTTTGAGGGCTCTCCTTCCTAATCTATCAGTTAATTCAATATAAAGCAGCTTTTCACTGTTGATGAATAGTCACATATTTTTGTTGCTGTGAACAGATCCCCTGACTTTCATGATGAGGTCAAGATCAAGCTGCCTGCCTCTCTCTCAGACCACCACCACATTCTCTTCACCTTTTACCACGTCAGCTGCCAGCAGAAGCAGAACACACCACTGGAGACCCCTGTGGGATACACGGTAGGTAGCAAGTCAGTGGTGCAGTTATGGTGAGTCCACATATGTTCATGCGGTGGTTTTATGATGCAGCTATTTTCATTCTCACTTAGGGCTCCCAGATATGAGATGTACAATACAGAATTATCGTGGCTGAAAGAATTAATGTCATTATCAATAGAAAATGTTTAGAAAAAGGAAAAAAGCTGGGGGGGAAAGCCATCAATCAAATTACACTGGAAAATGAGGGAAGCGATTTGGAGAGAGTCCATAACCATAATTATGAAGTAATATAAACAAAGAATTAATTTTTACCTCGTATTTAGAGCCCAATGAAATCTGTTTTATCTTTTTTTCCAGATTCTGATTTTTTTTCTCCCTAAATTCTGATTTTGTCATTATAATTTTTCTGAATTCTGTTTCAACATTGCACTATTTTATCAAAGTATTATCATGGATCTTCTATACGACGGCAGTTTCTATGTTGGTCAAACACACGGTGCAGGTGAGTTTGCCAGAGACTCCTGTCATTTTTAGACAGCGCTCCTCTGTGTTTGCAGTGTTTCTCAAGACATGACCAAAACTTCTTTAGCTTTTCCAAGGGGATGTCAGACCCGGCGCACGCAGCCACAAAGTCCTGGACAAATTCTTGTCTTAAATCTGCTGATATGTTTGTAGTCGTAATGGTTGTTTGAAGAGGCGTGCTCCTGCTAGCATGCTGTCTTCCATGTTCTTGACTTGACCCCTAGAAGCCAAGTGGTCCAGTTTATGGGTCTAGTCAGCGGTATGCTGGAAGAATTTTATCGCCTGACTCTGGAAGTCGTTTGGGTATTGCTCTGCACTGTATTTAGAGGTTAGTTTAGAATTTTGTAGCTTTTTAGACAGCTTCCTCCTCTCAGATGGCTGCTTCAACATTGTTGTGAAGTGAAGCAGGGCTGGTCCCACATGCATAAGGTCCCCCTGGAATGTTGTCTCCCGACAAAACGTTCCACTTTCTCCCTAAACCAAAATTTCAGTGCGATTACGGCAGCTTCTTCAGTATTCCTTGTTTAACAGTTGATTTAATCTTTTTTGGCCCAATTCCGCAATTTCATCTGCATTTTCTGCATTTTCGAAATCATAAGACCTTATTTATAGTAGCAGTCAGCCAGTGTTGAGGTTTATTACTAGCACCTACTTATAACATGCCTGAATGGAAACAAAAGGAAATTAATTATTATGTGCACAATAATATCATGTGTTTTATTAAAACAGTAATAATATTTCAATATATCATCACATTGTAACACCTGTACTCCCATTACTGCAGTGTACATGCAGGCATAGGTGTAAACTTAGACTAATTTACAGCGGGGGGACCGCAGTAAATTTAGAATGGGCATTAAAATTCACTTTTTTTTCTCTATGTTCTCTTTTAATTTTTTTCCTCCTTCTCTCTTTAGTGGATCCCCATGCTGCAGAATGGCCGTCTGCGGACGGGACACTTCTGTCTGCCTGTATCTCTGGAAAAGCCACCACAGTCCTATTCTGTTCTCTCACCAGATGTAAGACGGTTTCTTTACATGTTTTTCAAGTATGCATACATTGATTTATATATGAAAAGTATTGTTTCTTATTTAACTTTTACTATTTAAGATAGATTTTAATTAAGATGTACTTGAAGGAGGCCGTGATACTATTTTTGCTTAACCTTAAAGTTTTTGCCCTACAAGATCCTCAGTTATGGTTTATGCATGCCAAAGAATTGATGGGCTGCAGACAGCCACGGGTCAAGTGTGACATTACTGTGTTTTTAAGTAATATATTATGCAACAACATGATATCAAAGAGTTCCAGACTACTGCTTGCAATATACCCATATTAAAAAGAAAGGAACATCATCCTCTGCTTATTTTTTATTTTTATTTGTATTGCCTTTCAAACGTTCATTTGGCAGATATTTACTCGGGTGCTATTTTATTTTAGGTTCCTCTCCCAGGAATGAAGTGGGTGGACAACCATCGAGGAGTATTTAATGTAGAAGTGGTGGCTGTTTCAACCATCCACACACAGGTAACAACTACTGTGAAGTTTTCTCCAGCCAGTCTCATGTCTGCACTTTGCTATTTTCTCTCGCTCTCTTACACAATGCACTCTGAGCATTTATATGGACTAAACGAAGCTATCGAGCAAGAAATTTCTATCAGTGATTTTTAGTAATCTAGTGACTTGTGTTACTCCAGGAATCTTTTCAGCCTCGATCACTTACCATAGAATTCTATTCATGAACGTCACACACAGGTTAACCTTATAAAAAATTCTTTACAGCAAAGAGAAACAAATACACAGTGTTTAAAGGTTTATACAGTAATTCCTTCCCAGCACTTGTTCATTAGTGACTGAAGTTTGCCTCACCTGTAATTTACTGAGGTCTGCTCCCTCTCTGTGTTGGCTGGGGTGTGGAGGGCTTGTCTGTGGTCCCCAGGAGCCTAACTGGAACTAATGTGCTCATAAATCATTGCTCCTGGTACAGATTAGACTCACAGGATTCGAATGTGCGATTGTAGTGGAGTTCGTTTTGTGGTTTGGACTTGTTGAACGAACTTACAGATGAGTAGATCCAAGCTTACTTCTCTCTGTCGACACCCTTCTTCCTTAGTTTTTTCTTTTTTCTCCATTCATCTCTGTCGTTTTTCTTTTCTTCTCTTTTGTTCTTATACTACCCGTGTCCTCTCATACACCCCTCTCTGCATTGTCTTGCATTTTCTTTGCCAACTTTTCTTACTCTCTGCTCTTCTTGCACCCTCACCCCTTCCCCTCTCAAGGACCAGTACCTGGACAAGTTCTTTGCCTTGGTGCACGCTTTAGACGAGCACATGTTCCCAGTCAGGATAGGAGACATGCGCATTATGGAGAACAACCTAGAGGCTGAGCTCAAGTCCAGTATTGCTGCACTCAACTCTTCCCAACTTGAGCCAGTGGTTCGATTCCTGCACCTTCTACTTGACAAGTTGGTGCTGCTTGTAGTGCGGCCACCAGTCATCGCTGGACAGATAGGTATGATATTGTATTATGCCTATGAATTAAGCCACAGGCGGTAAATAACAATTTTTTTTCATTATGGATAGAAGATGATGGATAGTCATGATATATCCTGCATACCCTCTGTGTGTTCTGTTAAACTCAAGTTTACCACAGTTACATCTGCATCCACTCAAAGCTATATAAATTTGTTATAAGAGAATTTTTATACATTTTGGAAATTGCAGATGAGTTTTATTCTCTTTATTCTTTATTCTCTCCTTTAATGTAATGTAATATTTTTGCTTTTTGTTACATGTATTCTGTCTGATATACTTTGTATTTGTATGAATTTTCAGGATCTTTTTACTACTTTTAAATCATCTCTAAAATTTGACAATTTCTTTAGTCTTTTTATGACAATAGTTTTGTGACGAATAAAGGTTCTAATATTTATGGTAAAAAAAATTGTGATGTGTGATTGTGTTTATGGATGTTTTGTTTTTAAGACAATCTGTACTGCTTTTTGATCATATCTGCATTTTGCACACGTGTCACTTTGCTTCTGTGCCTGTGTGTGTGTGTGTGTGTGTGTGTATGTACAGTGAATCTGGGCCAGGCGTCCTTCGAGGTCATGGCATCCATAGTGAATCGACTCCATAAATACCTGGACACCAGCCAGGACATGCATGGCCGCAACGGCCTACTGTCCTCTTACATCCACTATGTCTTCCGTTTGCCCAGCACTGACCCCAACTCACCCTCTCCAGGTATTTTACTATCAGTACAGTTTAATGCCTTGCTTTTTTTTTTTTTTTTTTTTTTTTTTTAACAAAATTCTACATTGTTTTTCCGTTTTCTTCTCTTTAGTTAACTTCATCCAACCCCCACCTCACCTTCACGGGTGTCTATTATCAAACTTACCTGCCATAATTTTTCTTCCTCTATTTCTTTTATCTCTTATTTTATTTTGCTCCCTCATCTATTTTGTCTTCTGCCTGCCCAACACAGACCCCAACTCATCCTTAACAGGTAGATATGGCTGATCACTGTACATCTTAATCTGTGTGCAATTGTTCTCCCCTCTAAAATTAAAACTACATTTAGTTCTTCATGTAATGTTCCACTTTGGTAGCACATTAGATGTGTGGTACGTGATTTCCAGCAGTCGTGGACTATTAGCTGACACATTAGTTGCTTATCATCTATGAATAAAAATGTTTGTGACCTATTAACCTGAATGGTGCAAATTTAACTCGCAGTCATCATAACAGTGAACCAGCAGTGGCTTGGTTGAAGTAGTTGCATCAGTCACATCTCAGTTGTCCCCTTTTCCTTCCTCTGTGTTTTGTCCCAGGCCCAGGAGGGTTGGGGGGTTCGGTTCACTATGCCACCATGGCTCGCTCAGCTGTTCGACCAGCCAGCCTCAACCTTAACCGCTCCCGTAGCCTTAGCAACAGTAACCCTGACATCTCTGGTACACCCACCTCTCCCGATGACGAGGTCCGCTCAATCATTGGCAGCAAGGTAATGTCAGTGAATAATATCTTCGGTTATACATGAGACAGAACCAACTGACAGAGATATTTATGTTTTGCAATATTTGGCTCGTTTACAGTGCAAGTGGATGTCAGATATCAGAGTTTAACATTAAAACTAGTAGTTTACCACCTCACATTTGTTTATGTTGTATTTTAGAAATGTTCGTGCACGTTGATTGTACTGAATGTGTAGTCCTTCTTCCATGTGCACAGTGACCTAGGTAACTATTTTATCACCATGTAAACTGTAAACACAAGATTGGACATCTTATCTCTCTAACCGCTGTAACAGCAACCTGCTCCGCACAGACACACAATGCTCAGTGTGTGCAGGTTGTGAAAGGCATGAGAGACCATTTCGTTTACGGTCTCATCAGAAAGCCGATGCTTTCAGGTGGACACAATAACACATTGTTTCAAAAGTTGTATACATTTGAAGACACTACTTAGTCTTGTTGGTCTCTACTGGTTTTCTTTTCTTTTCTTTTATTTATATGTTGTCATGTATTTTGTCTTGTATAATTTGTGATTTCACACTTCAGACATTTTTTATTTCACCCGAAAGTACCTGAGCAGTGATTGAATGCAGCCCCTTGTTTGATGAATGTTCCCTCTTCTGCTAATACTTAACTAAACCTTTCCTCTCTTGTCTTTGAGGGAAAGGAAGTTATTTTTTATTCAGAGAGAAAGGGAGAGAGAGAACCTTTGTGCTTTGCTCGTCTGTGGTGATGATTTGGATTTTTAATTGACTGACAGCTAACCTTTTTGGTCCTTTGGCATCTTCCAGCAGTCCTGACCTCTGAACTTCTTTAACCTGTCATTATTCCTTCCCTCCTCCTTCCCCCGTGCTGCTCGCTCATTCCCTTGCTTCCTGTCTGCCTTGTGTCCTTTGACCTTGGCACGCCTAGGGCTTAGACCGCTCCAACTCGTGGGTGCACACCATGGGCTGTAAGAGTGCCCCCTGGGGATCCAGCCCTGGTTCCGCTCCAGAAACCATGCAGGTGGTTTTATGAATGCCCCGTCCTCCACTTTGCCTCACTGCAAAAACAGCTCACACTATTCACCTTAAAGGGATACTGGGATATCTAGAGTTTTGGTTTATTTGTGTACTTTGCCAGAGATGCTGAAAGAAAGGTTAGAGTTGAGTGTTTTAAAGTTAACAATATATGCCCTGTTGTCATTAGCACATCTTTTTATTCTAGACTCTTGTGGGGCTACTTCCCCTCACACCACTATGATTGCAAATGATGTGTGTTTCTCCAAACTAGAGAGATTTTTAAACCATATACAACATGAATAGGGTAACAAAAAGACATGAAAGACCAAAACTTTGGAATATTACAGTATTCTGGTGAACTTCAAATCACAACCCTCCCATGATCCCATACGTGGGAGTCACAGTCGCCTCCATGACCCTCTTTCTATCATACTAGAGTCTCAGGTCTCATCTGTGTTTACTTATTACATCTAGCACCTCCCTTTTTCTCAGTGGTTGCATGAAAAGACGCACTGTTTAAATCCAAATATTTTAATGCCCAGTTTACCACTCGTTACTGGCAGCAATGTCTTCACATTGTTGGTATCTGTTTCCTTTTATTAAGCTTGCCAGCTGATTCAGGTTTAAAGTGGTCAGTTATCATTAAAAGCTAACCCAAGACACACTGTGATGTTTTTGTGTGTGTGGATTTTACAGACAATTGTTGGAGTAACAGAGAAAAAGAGTAGTGTTAGAATTAATCTCCATCAGCAGAGTAAATTTTCTGCGTTTTTTTCATCTATTATTTCCCTTTTCTCCTTTCTGCTTCTAATACATTCCCTCTTTCTGCCTTAACCTCACAGTCTTCACTCTCAGCTAGAATCCCTGCATGACTTTCTACTGACATCACATATCATTCACTTTGTCACTGGAGCATGGTGTATCTGTAGTGTGAGTGTGTTTCTGTTTACATGTGTGATGTCTTCGTCAGCGTCACTGTCCATCTTTATGCAACGTTATGTTCTGTCATTTTGAGTTGTCATTACATATGCCTATGTTCGTCTCTAATTTATATATCAAATATTATGAATTTTAAGAAGCCGAAATCAAATTAATTGTGCATATTTTAATAAAGAAAATCACAGCTAGTTTGCACCATTACATTCAGCTCGTACATTGTCAGCATTGAACCTGTGATGGAACATTATGTTGCTCTACTTACTAGTAATGAAACCTTTGTTACTGTAGGATGGTTTTCTCTCATTTTGGGTTAGGTTGGGTTAAGTATTGTATTCATCTGGAGGGATGCAAAATGGCACTTGTTGAAGCAATGACTGTAACATCAAGTAAAGAAAATAAAGTTGACATCTTCACTTAATGTCACAGTCTTTTATGCAGTCATTTTGCAAACCTCCTTTAAGGCTTTTGATGTATCTGACTGTTTCAAACTGTTGGTGCAACACTCTCAAGTATTGTGTGGCCTTGTCCTGTGTCTGATTGTTTTGTGTCTTCATGTGTGCAAAAGATCACAAGTGTGTGCATGTGTCTGTGGGTGTGTGTGACCCAGCAGACACACTTTCCCTTTATGCTGAGGGAAAAGGTGCAACCCCACACTCCCGTTGCTCCTCCACTAACCTTGTTGTCACCATTCCATTCATCCCACCCATAGGCCATGGAGCGCTGTGGCAATCGCATGTCTTCGCACACTGAGAGCGCCAGTTTCTTGCAAACTTTAACAGGACGGTTGCCCACAAAAAAGGTAGAGCCACTTGCACTGGGGGAGGAGCCAACCCCACCCCACCTCTTTAATCGCCTTCTCACCTGTCTTGTATGTGGATGTGTGCCTCTGGATTGGTTGATGTCGTATTTGGTTGTGCAGTCTTGTTGAATGCTGAATGTCACCGATCTGCCTCTTGTTCAGAATGTGTCGAGGAGTTTTTGATGTGACATGAATGTTGGTTGTATTCTGGCGAACGCTGTCTGGCTAACTTAGTCTGGGAAGTCTCCTTTCAGTGTGCACTATTTACTTAAAGATTCAATGCATTGTGTTTGGTTTTACTTGAAGACAGTGCAACACGGTTTCCCTTCTGATTACTTCACTTAAGTATAACCGTACAGGAGATACTGTACCAATAATAAAAAGATGTGGTTGGTTAGATAGCCATGAGGATACGATCTGATAAGTATTTAAAAAATAGTTTCTCTGAAAATTCTTAAAATGTCCATTTACTTTCTTTTTTTCTCCAGAGCTTCAACTACTGTTCACTCTTTCTCCACACATAGCGCAATTGTTTATAAGAGCAATACTCAACTGTAGATACAGACGACGTAAAATATGAAATATTTTAAAATATAAAATACAAACATAAAATCTAGAAGAAATTAACAAAATGAGTAGCACTTAAGTACTAAAAAGGTCATGATGATCTGATTCAAAATTTACTTATTAATCAAGTCTTCCCCATTGTAGTCTTATTAATATGTTGACAACCTAAAGAAAGACTTGCCAAACTCTGAGCAAGAGTCAGTGTGTTAGCCAGACTGTGTTGGATGCTGGTTTTGTATAAAAACACACACCTTAACAAACTGATGTATAGTACTTAGAAGAATTAAGAAGACCAAGTTCTTCTTTCCATGCAAAAAGCCTCTGCATGCGCACAGTAAAATCTTTTCAGTTGTCTATTGCCATGACAACCGTGGACTTTTTAAAAAAATTTATTTATTTATTTATTTTTTAATAAACATTTTACACACAGCCAAAAATCTTATACAATGATGGTTTTTTAGAGTGTTTGGAAATATTAACACTTCAGCCCAAATTATGCTTCATAAGCAATAAGCAATATGACTGGTGGCTTTTTGGGCTTGGACTTCTGTCTTACAAGGTCCTGTGCATTTATGCTTCTCAAGCTCAGGCTTGAGTGCACGCTGAGGAGACCTCCTCACCTCCTCCGCCAATCTCTCTTCAAAACCGTTCATTTTGATAACAATAAATAGATGAAATAAATAGATGACTAAATAAATAAATAGATGATTGAATAAATAGATCGATAAATAAATAAATAAATACGTTAATAAGTAGCGAGCAGCAGCGCAGCGCAGAGGAGAGCAGGAGAGTGAGAGCCAGCCTACAAGAAGGTAGAGTACAGGACTACAACTATGGGCGCTTCCCACCCCTCGTCTCGTCATGTGTGGTCACGCAAGCCAGTCAACCAATCAAAGGTATAAGCCACTGATGACGTTCTATGTGCCCCAATTTTTGCGAGGCTCGTAGGACCAGTGTCTTAAACCTTGCATAAACCTTCGGGAGGGGGTTTAAACCCGCTGCGATGTCGTCAATAAGCCCAGAAAGCCAGCAGTCTTATTGCTTATTGCTTATGGCTTATGAAGCGTAAATTGGGCTTTACTGTGACATGTTTTAGAGATATATGTATAACATTTATTTTTTTGTCTTTAAGTTAATTTTCAGTGTTGTGGGCACAGGAGCTCTTCTGGACTGTGTTCTCCTTTCTAATAGAAAATGTTAGAATTGACTATTATTAACTTAACCTACTTCACTTTTCATTCATGTCATATCTCCCATTAAGTAAATACACTTTGGAGTCTATTTAACAGTATTTTCACTGAATAATCTGTTCACACTGTGTAGACTTTGGTATATTTTAATTTAAGACGGACCATGATACTTCACTTTGTTCCTCACATTCTCTCTGTCTGGCTTTATTGCCTTTCCCTCTCCACTCCTCTGTTATCTGCTTTCCTGTCGTAGCTCTTTCATGAGGAGCTGGCCCTCCAGTGGGTGGTGAGCAGTGGAAGCGTCAGGGAGGGTGCTCTACAACAGGCCTGGTTTTTCTTTGAACTCATGGTAGGAAACCATATTTTTATACCTAAAAACACCCGAAACAGATAACTTAGATAAATGTGTCTCCTGTAGTTCTTGTCAGTCATCACAGTGCATTATTTTTTTTATGACAATTTTCCTATATCCTTTACCACAGGTGAAAAGCATTATCCACCACCTGTACTTCACTGACCGCTTAGAGTCACCCAGAAAGAACCGTTTCCCGGAACGCTTCATGGATGACATCACAGCCCTGGTCAGCACCATTGCTGGCGACATTGTGTCTCGCTTCCAGAAGGTAAGAGAAGGCCTGATTAAGTTATATTAAGAGGTTGTACTGTATTTGACAATTTCCTTAACACTTTGGTTTGAGGCCGCAAGGGATGTCCCACATCCTTCCTACTGGTTCTCAAACTTTTTACAGCACGTCTGCCTCCAGGAGTTCACACACACACACACACACACACACACACACACCACTATACTCTTACACAAACACTGCTATACTATCTTACATGTACAAATATACTCTCTCTCGCACAATATCATAATCTCTCTCTTTCTCTCTCACACACACACACACACACACCACTATACTCTTACACAAATGCATGTATACCCTCTTACAAGAGCATCGTAATTTCTCACACATACTGTCATAGGCATAAATTCTGAAGGTTTATGTGAGTGGGAATGACAGTGTGTGTGAGGGAGTATAATTAAAAATGAAGTTAGTTTGATTAGACGGGAAGGAAGATAAAATTCTTTTTACCTGATTGGCTACAGAACAGCAGTTTGAATTCCCATTACCTGGTGGCCTTACAACCTTCAAAACAATCCCTGCATCAATTCAAAACACTCTTTACTAAATTGGAGCTACAAGGAACACTTAAATCAAGAAACAGGACTTTTACGGATGACTTTACAGCCTTGTTAGAACAGCAACAAAATAGCCATGACATTTCTACTGATTTATCTTCTTTTTCAAGGTCAGTTTTTGTATGCTGAAGTAAATGGCAATGATGAGGACATAACTATTTTCTGACAATATTTTTTTGCTCCAGTGTTGCTCCCTGTCACACCTGGGTTAGAACGCCTAAAAATCTGCTGCGTTTCCTCTTCAGCCGCAGCAGCATTCATGTTAGAGGAGGCTTGAGTTGATAAATGATCTGACATTTCTGTAGATGAGGGTCAGTGAATTTAAAACACTGTTGAGCAGACCAGCGGCCTGGTGTAGTTAGTGTCAGTCCACCATCTTCTCACAAACATCACACTATCTTCTGTGATTGGGCAGGCTAGGCTATAGCCCATCCTTAGCAACCAATCAAGAACTGAGAAATTTAAGTCGCTTCCATTTCAAACTCTCTCACACGTACTACTATTCTCTTTTACATTCACTATCATTCTCTCTTACAAACACTGTCATTTCATTACTCGAGTTTAGTGGTTCACGTATGAGATTATGATGGCTTGTGTGAGAGTATGATAGAGTATAGTGGTGTGTGTGAAAGATAATGATGCTGTGAGTGAGACCAAGTATGAATTATTTCTCAAGGGGCCCCTCATACTTTACTCTCATAGGTTCGTTGTTATGCAAGAAAAGTAACAGCAGAGGCAGCCTGCAAATGCAGAGAAATAACAGCTTCTGCAGGCTGACAACTTTAAACCAACATTGTTAGTGAACAATGTACAACAACAATTGTGTGTTAGTTTGAAGTTCCTGTTTTTTTAACATTTGATCAAGTTTTAATCTTTTTGTAACTATTTATTCATTTATTCATTCATTCATCATCTGTAACCACTTGCCCTTTGCAGGGTCACTGGGGGGCGGTGGTCAGCCTCACATTCACAGCTACAGGCAGTTTACAGTCACCAATCGATCTGCCCTGCATGTCTTTGGACTGTGGGAGGAGGCAGGAGTACCCAGAGAGAACCCACGAAGACATGGAGAGAACATGCAAACTCCACGTAGAAGGTCCTGCCCCAGCCGGATATCGAACCCAGGACCTTCTAGCTGACAGGCAACAGTGCAAACCGCTAACCACCATGCAGGATTGTTGTCCAAAACAACACATATAACGATTAATCCCAGGGCTGAGCAAATACATCCATATTGTATCGTACCGTGATATCAGACAAGATATTGTGACAGATTTTGGATATGGTGAAAACGTGGTATGACGCAAGTGTTGTCTTTTCCTGGTTGAAAAGGCTTCATTACAGTAAAGTGATGGGATTTTCTGAATCTTATCCACATAACTGATGATTATCAGAAAATGTCACGGGGTTAATATTTTGTGAAATCACCAACAGTCATTCTTACAATGCTGTCTCAGTGTCAAGATATTTGGTCAAAAATACTGTGACATTTACTGATTTTATCACCCTAGCCACTCCCATCCCTTAGAATGCACGACAAGTCATCAGTCACAACCTACATTATCAATAATTATTGATATCGACTGATAACTTCACTGTCATGATAACTTTTTCAGCTCTATTGCTCAGGCTTAGTTAATCCTCAGCTTTATGGAGCTAAATTAAACAGACAGCAGCGCTAACACAATTACTCTAAATACCTAAAATACTGCATCTGAGTACTGAAAGATATGTGAGGTTAACAAGGGGCTTCATCACTAAAACCACTGAATAAAATCCACAGCAAATACAACACAGTCAGAAGTACACTCATAAAACAACTCGGCTTAATATCACTGCAGCTTTTTAACGTTAGTTAGCTGGGCTTCCACGTCGTCTGCGTCTCATCTCATTGTATCCAAGGAGCCTGTTAGCTGTCACTGCTGCTCTCCTGCCATCCTCAGTCACCGCATCTCCTGTGTTTCATCTTTATGCCTTTTTGAAGAAAACTTTTGGAGAGTCTCTTGCAGCACGAGCAGCCTGTTTGACGAAAGTTTTCTAACACTGCTGTGATGTTACTGTAGTCACTGTCAGCTTAAGGCTCACTATCACACTTTAAAAATATCTCCAGCTTTCTGACAGGAAATGCAAAGCTTACTACTAATTTGAAACCACAGTGAAGACAGTGAAGTACGATCAGCTGTGCTACACTGACTGTTCAGGTCAACGTGCACCTGCGAAATCAAGCTGACACGAGCAAGACAGACAGGAGGCCGCAGGGAGCTCCACCGGTGAGTCACGCTTTTCAAAAAATGAACATAAGAAGGATGTTGAAAGCAGTGATTTGCTTTACAGAAGCTAAATGTGTTGACTAACTGAATGACTAACTGTGGTTTCACTCTGTGAGTAACATCATGGACAAGTCAGTGAGTCCTGTGTGTTCTCACAGAGCTGAGCAAACACTGGCATGGATACGGCGTCTGTTTGTCCTTATTTTAATTAATACTAGGTGATTTTGTTTTTCTGCTGATACATTCTTTGATTTCTTACAGCAAATAGGAAAAAGGCCAAAGTGTTCACAGTTTTTAGTGATGTTTTCTTACTAAATCCACATTCTGTCTGTTAAAATCAGCGTTTGTATAGACAAATCATGTAAAAACACTTT
>JAQFJA010000021.1:7845468-7859118 GCA_029874485.1 Naso brachycentron
ACATGTTAAAGCTGCATTTTAAGTCTCGGTTATCACAGCTAGAGCAGGTATATTGAGTCTCTCTGTTACTTTGTCTATGTTCTCTGTAACATGTACACCAGGGATCAGAGAAATTTGCCCCAACACATCTCTTTATTAGCTTTATGTTCACTTCAATGTAATCAAATTACAAAATGTTCCCCCTCACATCCAATTTTACTTGTCTTTTATCTACATCTTTTTATAAACATCTGAACCTCCCCAAAGCAGTTTGTCTTCCTTCAGTCAGCCAGCCAATCCTTTGTTTAAGAGTTTTCTCTGCTCCTCGAACAAGATCTGTGTTTTTAAACTAGCTGCCTTCAGGCCAAAACATAATGTGCTCTTTCCATTTGGATCTTTTAGCTGTCATTGTGTGTGAATGTGCAGTTGACTGACCCAGCGCCCGTGTCCTGCTGTGACTGTGGCCTTCCTCCACAGAGTCTTATGAAACAGGTTATAGTGGTCTCTTTTATACTGAAGCTGAAGTCACAGACGCTGAATGTGGAAGCCACAGCAAAAGTGCCTGAAAGGGACAGTTCACTCAGAAATGAAAATTCAGTCATTATCTACTCACCCTCATGCCAGTTGAAGGTCAGGGGAAGTTTTTGGTCCACAAAACATTGTTGGAGTTTCACAATAAATAAGACGTTGCAGCAATCTCCCAAACAATTAAAGTGAATGTTGATCAATGCAAATGTTTGAATCCTGTTCACCATTCACTACAATTGTTTGGGAGATTATTGCAACACCTTTTTCCCCTTCAAAACTCACTCAACCTTAAGTCAGCATGAGGCTGAGTAGATAATGACTGAATTTTCAGTTTTGGGTGAACTGTCCCTTTAAGCTGCAGTTTCTCTAATGGCCTCTAGGTGCTGGCCCCAATGAAACTTTGATAACTTTCATCTTTCAAAGATTTTCTGTAAGGTATGGAGGCATATTTGCCAGACTGACAGTTTTCCAGTCTGGTACACTAAAAAAAAAACTGTCAAGGTGGCAAAACATCCCCTCAGGATGTGGGACATCAATGGGTGGTGCCTCAATGTTTTTGCCAGTGTTGCAGGATTCCCACTTGAGAATCAGCTGCAGAGCGACAGTGTTGCAACCTTGTAAGAAGCTGCTGAATCACAGTGTCGACCCACAGCTTTATCATATAAGTCTCAAGTTGACTGTGCACCCTTTGCTGATAGAATTCAAGATGTATAAAATGGTGTCCTGACTTGTATATTTTTAGTTGTAATTAAGCAAAACCAGCTATTTTCTGTCAGACGGCAGTGTATAACAATTTCACAAACTAGAGCAAAAGCTTGTCTCCCGTGTGTGTGCCACATGTGGGTCTTAAAGTGAAACAATGAGTGTGACAGACACATAAAGCCCATTTTGTGTGTGTGTGTGTCACATTGGAATCATCCCCTTTTGTCCCATAGTGAACCGAAACACACCCTTTTTATCTCAGTTCAGACCTATTTCAAGAAGCTGGTAATTTGGGAAGCTGTGGAAACAAATGATGCTAGAAGAGCGGCCTTTTCTTTTGTCTGTCTGTTCTCTCTGTGGTTTAGACTGGCTGATATGGTTATCTGTGCCATTGAGGTAAGGGAGGGGGGATTGGAGGACGGAGGCTTTTTAGGGTACGAGGACCATTGTGAGATTTATTAAACTTGTTCCAATTTGCCGCTTCAAGCCTTTTTTCTAAACAAATATGTGCTACAAACAAACATCTGCACTACACGATCTACATTATCCCTTTAACACACCTCAAACAATTGTTGAAGAAAGGCATTGTCCTTTGAACTTTAGAGGAAACATTTGTGAAAATTTGAAAGTGTGCTGAACAACAAGCTGTACTACTGCATACATTTGCAAAACAGATCAAAATGTCTTTATTTATATTATTTATGTGTCAAACATGTCACCCAGCAGAACTCTTGATAATATATTTTGACTCTAGTTCTCTCCGAGGCATCTCTTTTAGATTGACACTGACGTGACTGATGCTTAAAATCAATCGTGTTGCTCTGAATAAAGCAAGAGTATCGTCAAGGGTGCTTGTGTGTGTGTGTGTGTGTGTGTGTAGCAGCCCTGAGATGCATCACATGACCATTGCAGTGAATAATTAAGCACAGGTCTCCCATCATCAGCGGAAATGATGTCTATACTCCGTCCTCTGAGAATATTCATTTATGTATTGATTGTGTGTGTGTGTGAGAGAGAGTGAATAACAGGGGGAGAGAGAAGAGAGAAGGAAAGTGACCTTGGCAACTCTTCCATTCCTTTGTCTTATTTCTCCTTGAAGGAAAGAGTAGGAGGCGGTAAGGAGAGGAGTGGGAGACGGATTTCATTTGATATCTCCCCCCTGCTCAGGGAATACACCCTCTCGGTCGAGCTATCTGTTTGTCTCTCTCTTTGGTTTATAACAGAATAAAAGCTGCCCTTGAAATTAATGACTTATATCTTCATCTCCATTAACATGGTATTTGCTCATGAGCTGATGAGCTGCACAGGGATCATGGATGGATTGTATGGGACTTACTGCTGAACTGTCTGACCTCTATGAATCCTTAAATTAGAATCAAGCTCAGATTAATGCAATAAATTTTCTTCTCTAAGAGTATACATTTTGTAGCCTAATACAAGAGCTGTTTTTCCCTTGTGTGGTCTCCTCGTAAACAAAATAAACACAGTGCTGCTATTTCAAGGAAACTTTCACCATCTTCCAACTTCTTGATACTTACACCAGTAGTTACATTTGACAGCTGTCTCATTCCCTGGTGGTAGGAGAGCACTGATCAATATTTTCCCCTTCTCTTCTTGTAGCTAGAAGATCAATGTGCGTAAAGCTTGGACCAGCTTGAAAACAAGATAATTGGGGACCTTAATGGTATAACTGCACCATGTGCATACTTGTGTGTGTCCAGCTCCTCTGTACAATCAAATGAGTAAGAAACAATCAAACCATAATTGTAAGATTAAGTGAGTGCTATGAATGGTTTCAGCGCCGGCCTGTGGGAGAAGAGAAAGAAAGACACTGTGCTGGACAGTGAGTTTTAACAGAACAAAGGAAGAGATCAGGAGTCTTGACAGAAATAAAAAGATCAGAGAGGGGAGAGCAGGAGGCAAAGGGGGAAACAGTCAGGCAAAAAGAAGACAATAGTATTTGACTTCAGAGTAAGTGAGTAGACGGAGCCTGCAAGCTGTGATCAGAAGAGATATATCTCTTGTCTTGTATTTGTCTGTTGATGGATAGAAAAGGTTTTCTCCTTTGTTTTTAACTGTTCTCTTTCTGTTTGTCTCTGTCATCACTTGTGCATATTAAGTCTGAATCAGCAATTAGCTCAACAAGGACCACCTGTGCCGGAGTCTGACCCATTTAAAGGCCCTGCAGACCTACGCAGGTGTTTTCATTTATTCTGCCTAATTAGACCTCTGCTCAGGTTGATACTGGGAAGAGCAAAGCTGTTATGTGGGGTCACCAGACTCAGTTGCTTAATAAAAAAGGATGAGAGTGTGAAGGTGCAGTCCAGAGACAGAGCGGGTCACACAGGCTATAAAGGGAGTCATTATCACAGAATACAAAGGCTGATGAAGTACAGCAGTTAAAATTAGGACGTTGTAATTAGAGAAGAGGTGATCTTCACGCGCCTAAGGATTGACCTTGCCAGTTTTAGTGCTATGTTTAATGCAAATCCTGCAAATCTTTTGGTGTAACGCTGTGGAAGATGTTGAACGCATTATTATGCGTTGCTGTAAATATAATTCAGTGAAGCAGACACTAATAGGCCTTATTTAGGACACTGAAGGGATTCCTCACACCCAATTTTGAACAGGAGCATTTGGACCAAGCATAAATTACTCTGGAACCTAAAAATTTGGTTCCCATCTGAAACCAAAAAGTAGAAGGTTTTTCTTGACCTGAACTGGGAACTGAAATGGGCATGCAGATTTCTACAGGTTGTTGTGCATTGTGCAATGGTAATAATGTAGTCTTTATTGGAATAGTTCCACTAAAAACCAGTAGAAACACGACTGCTTCGCCAGGAGTTATGCACCAAGGTCCCAAGAATTGAAAACAGTTCAAGCACCAAAGCTACTTCGGTGGAAAAACAACCTACGATATACAGCACGTAAGGCAGGGCAGGAACAGGATTTAAAGGCATTACTGGGGGATGGGTTATATTTCATGACAGGTTTAGACAAGATTATTCTTGATTTTTATTTTTGTTGAACAAATTGGTAATCAGGTCATCGAATGTAATGAATGAAGCAACTCTGGTACAATAGGTGGTAGTATGCACTTTTAAATTGGTGCGGGATCTGTCAACAAAGCACAAGTTGATCCTGTGAGGCTCTGTGGGGTTCTGCCATTTTGAAAGACATTTTTTGTTTGTTTCTGTGGTCACATTCACTATTACAGTTAGGCCCATTAGTTATATTACGGATTGATGCTATGTGGCTATAATGAGTGATCAGGATAGGAGAGAGAGAGAGGAGAGAAATTATTGATGGTCATGAGGCTGAATAATGATAAATTATGGAATACTGCTAACACTGGCTGATCTCACAGTTCTTGTTTATAACCCTTGCACCATGACTTGACATTTAATTAATCATTTGCTCACCAGCCACTGTGGCTAGTGGTTTTCCAAAGTTACAAGTGATTCACCAAACTTACTAGCCTGTATGTGTGTGTGTGTGTGTGTGTGTGTGTGTATTAAGTCTTTTTGATCATTTTTTAATTCTTTTGCTCTTGCCTGTGTGCTCACTGTGAGAGAGGAGAAGACACTGTGCCAACAGAGCTGTCCTTATCAGTTATAAATTTGTTTTGCACAGAAAAAATGGACATGCGGTGTGTGAAAAGTGTCAGTTGCATGAGTCTCACAGTCAGTGAGTGACAGTTCACATCCCTGTTGACAGTCTGACAGTCATCATCCCGGTATGAGGCAGAGCAGCACAAAATTAACTGTGCGTCTCTGCCCCACATTGGACAGCACAGTTAAATTTTGATTTGTGGTCATTGTGACCCTTAGTTTATAGCATTTAAAGCCTGCCACTCTGTTGCCGCCACATTTGTCTTTGTAGAATGACACAGATAAAATACAAAAAGCATCGATTTGCCAAATGCTGTCTGGGTGGGTGGGTGCTAACATCAAGCTCTACCAGGGGCGGACTGGGACTTAAAATAGCCGCGGACTTTTTTATCCAGAGCAGCCCACCACAACTACAGCCTATATCTATTTCAACACAGGAAATAGGCCAGACAATACCATTGCCAATTTGATCACTTCAGATTTGAAACTTGGAGGACTTACTCTTACTCTCCTGGTTATATTGCAGGTCTATAATTAATAAATAATGGACCCATAGCTAAACATTCAACTGACCAATGGTCGCTAAGTTTATTAACCCTTGTTTGTATAATTTAATGAACTCTGGGTTAGCTACTTCTGATTAGGAACTACAAGCCAGGCAGTCAAAAAGTGTGTATTTCTCCATCTATATGTGATGTTATGTTACTTTTGCTTGATGATTTGAAAGATTGCCCGTGTTTCCACATTTACAGGCAAAAGTCTTGATGCACTTACGGCAATGAGTGTTGTCTGCATTCATTCTCCTTAAATATAGTCAGACTTTTGAACGTTTGGCTTTCTCTGCCATTGCTACTTGCGGCAGGTCTCTGTGTCTCTGTGCCAGCGTGTGTGAGAGTGACAGACAGTAAGTGCCCGCCCCGCCCCCTGCACAGGCGAGGCTCTGACACAGAGATTTCTATTCAGGATTGGGATTAGCGAAAATCCAACATAGATGAATACTTAATTTTGTCCAATATTGTTAGCAAAAGTGATAACGTTGGAGCTTGATACTTTCTAAATTTAGCCCCGGAACCTGTAAATACAGAGTTTCGGTAGCCGTCCCTAATTATGTGTGGGCTGGTGATTAGCCATACAATGACAGTCAACTTTAATCTGAATACAACTGGCAAAGGCATAAAGTTTGTTTCCTGCTCAACAGGTGCCCCAAACGAACAGGTGAAAAGGTACATCAAACACAGTCTGGCTACATCCTGCAGTCCTCCGAGAAGTTTCATCCAGCTAAATAAGTGAAAACACTTGTGTAGGTTCAACATGGCTGTTTTTTTACATCACACTGTTTAATGAACCAATCTTAAAATAAAACATTTTATGAAGCTCTTAAGTATCAGCAGTACATAATTTTGATAATTATGAAAAGATATTAAACTTTAAAAAAACACCATAAATTTGAAGGCAATAATACTGTATTTAAACTAACTTAATTGATGTGATTTGTCTTTTTTCTATTAAAATATTTACACTAAACTATTTATGCTAACCCTAACCTTAATTACTTGTTTCTTGGAGTTAAAGGATTTAAAAGTAAGAAATTTGAGAAACTGAGGAAGTACCTGTTTCAAGTGGTAAAAGGGGGAAAGTTAGAGGTTTAAATGATTTATTTTTTTGCCTCTGTTCTGTCTACTGATCAAGTTTTAGTTGTAGAGTTTGTTATTCCCCAACAAAACTGAATTTAAACAGTTTGCTGTTTCTTGTTTTTTTTCAGCATCACGGCAGCCCTGCCTGCTACAGTGAAAGCTCTAAAAAGTAACACCTCTTATATTTTTATTGAACTGAAAGTTTAGGCACCTTCATGTTAAATCCATCTCACAAACAAGCACGCACACTCACAAACACCACTTTGAATTCGTGATAACCTCATCAATCATCCTGAATTGAATCCTGTCTGCTGTGCCTGTAGTATGTAAATCGTTCTGGCACTGGCTCAATGTTTAATAGTTGTTGTTCCAGACTGGCACTCACACCTGCCCCCAGGCTGTTAATAACAATGAGGCAGTGCAGACAAATGACTGAAGACACCTCCTGTTTTTTTTCTGTAATTACATTAGAAATAAGTGCTTATTTCCCTCTGCATGCCTAAAAATTACCAATTAAATCAACATGAATGTAAAGAATTATGAATACAAGGTGCAGCTAATGCAGGTGCAGCCTTCTGACCGACACTTTCTTCATCTCCGTTCTGCAAAATGCAAAACTGATGGATTACGCCACAGTGGCAACCGAGTGGAAAATCAATTTTTGCCCTGAGAAAATGTTTCTCTTACATACATTATCATATTTCATGCTACATGACACAGGCTGATGTTTTATTTTCAGATTTTAGATTTTGCTCACGGCAAAGCAGAAACGAGCCAATGATTAAAAAAGTGAGAGCTGGCTAACGAGTTGAGGAAATATAGAACTTCAAAGCTGTGGCTGCCTGGTGCAGAGTTAGGAAAGAGTTTGTACCCAAACAGCTTTTTCTCTTTAATACGCTGGAGAGAGTGAAAAGAAGAGAGGAGTCCAGCTTGTTTACACAGATACCTATTTTTTACCTGGATGTTAAATTACAAAAGGGATGCTGGTCTGAAATCTGTTTACATGTTCAGAAATGATACCCTCGCAAATGTCTCAGTAGAGACAGGCTGCACATACATCTCTTAAATTTCCTAAGGTTATAGGAACAACAAACTTGGAAGGTCCTCATTTCGTCAGTATATGGAGGTCTTAAAATCGAGCAAGTGCGATAATAACCAATGTAAGATCATTGTTGCTTACAAATAAAATGTCAGACACAGATTCAGAAAATGAGTCAGTAACAGAAATAAATTGGCTCAGAATGCAAATACAAATTGGCTGAGTGTCTCTGTAGAGTCGAAATGGATAAATGCCAAAATCCACAAATAAACTTGTTTTTCTAAGGCTGTCTTTCAGACGGTGAATAAAATCTAAGTTTTACAAGTGCGGTTAAGCTTGTTATCTCTATAATAAAATATTTTTTATGCAAAGAATTAATGTGTAAATCTGAAAAACTTCACTTTAATCTTCTAAGATTAAAATAAGACTACAAATCCTTCCAAGGGAGGGAAATGTTAAAATAATGAATGAATAACTTTTAACAATATGGAATATTTATTTTTATGCCTCAGTTACACTATGCTTGTAGTTAAATCTCAACTACTTGTTTTTGGACACACTTTGTCGAGGATTTTCTATTTAGATTAAATAAGTACAGTCAGTCACCAGCCACCAAACCCAACGTTGGACAAGGGAGTCCATCTGAATCTTTGTGTGTCTGACTGGCCATCAGTTCCTGTTACTCTAACTGTGATCAGTGGATCAAAGTTGGAATAATTATAACTGATGGCTGTAATAAAAACCTATAGTATTGTTGAATCATCAACCACAGAGGTCAGAATGGTTGAAAGTCAACCTGATGTCATAATGTTCTGCAAAAACACTTTTCTGAAACTATGGTGATTTTTAAAGATGGTCTTTGCTGCAGGATGAGGATCTGTGTAAACGCCCCCCCACCCCCCCTCACCCCACCCTAGCTCTTACTTTTACCCATTATACACACACTTGGAATGATCTAATTTTACGGAATCTTATCACATTTCCTATTGTAAGAGCAAACATTTAAGGTGGTGTTTCAGCTGCATTCCACTGACTATAACACATGTTTGGAAATGGTCAGTATGCTTCAAGCCTGCAGTCTTTATCTAAGAGGATAGGTATGCATATCAAGCATGCTTGGCAAAGAAACCATGGTACGTTCATGCCAAACATACGGCAAGCCATTGTCTCAGACCCGCTGTGAAATATTTGCTTTGGCATCAGGAAACTGGGAGTGTTGGGAGTTTTCCGCATAAACATGAGGGGCTCTTCACTTTACCATTGTCTCTGTCTTTTAACCTTCTTCTGTCTTTGCGTCTTAAAGAAGGGATAAAGTCTTGGTATGTTTTCTAGAAGGAATTTCAGGTTACTTACTGCAGCCAACCCATGGTTACTGCAGAGATAGATGGCTTTTATTAGACGCTGAGAGACAGAATGAGGTGAGACGGACGGGGGTTTAGCTGCACAGAGGCAGGAGCCCCCCTGTAAGATGGATTGTTTTGATAGATTTGGGGTCGATGAGATTTTGGGATTCGGCTGTGGTGAAAGGGGGGAAGGGGAGGCTGAAATAATGTTAAACTGAGCATGTCCCAGATCCTCAACATCTGTGAGTGTGCGTGAACCTCTCATTTTCGTGCGTGTGCTGTATGAACTCAAGCTGCAGTAAATGTGGGTTACATGTGCTATTTGTGTGTCTCCTTGTTTGTGTTCGAGAAGCCGTATCCACCCACTCCTGCTCGGCTGCTGACAGACAGACAGATGGATACGCAGCAGTCGCAGCATCTCTCCAGCATCTCCGAGGCAAACGAACAACACTGCTGTCAGTATGGAAATCGTGTTTTTACATTTTGCAGCAGGGCTGAGTGAGGGTCCACCAGAATGCTTACAGCACAAGATCAAAAGCACTTTATAAAAACTTTGGTTAATTAAAGTGAACGCATGGACGTGATCAGAAAGACAAAATGTGCAAGGAGGCAGCACTCCTCTTACAGAAATGAATGGAAATTGTGTTCAAAAGCCTCTTTGAAAAATACAAAATCTACCACACTGGCACCCCAGCTTTGTCTAATAATCAACATGCCCTCATCTCATCTGTCCCTCTTTACTATGTGGTTTCATCTCCTCTTTTCACTTTGAATAATTTCACTTCACTTCAAGCTCGTGGCCTTTCCCCCTTTCCCTCTGTATTTCATTTGGTTGATACACGTCCAGTATGCTTTTCTCCTTTCTGAAAGTTAACTAATTGCTCTCTCAATATGATTAAAGACCTAATCACATCAGACAGTGGCACAGCAAAGTTTACCTGCACATGGTTGCGAAATCGGCAAATTGGCAGAGTGGAAAGAACAGATATAGTCAAGGGCCTGATGGATATGGGATTTTGGGGCCAAAGTCGTTAACAATGTTAAGTAGCGAGAAAATTCTGATATACGGGCGGATATTATGTATATCGACTAAATATGGTTATCAAATACTTGTGACAAAGTTATGTAATGGGGGCAGGATATCTTACAATTAAACAAACTTTATTCCAAACATCGCTGCACTGAACAGTAAACACTTCACTAATTAGTTATTAAATAATGGACTGCCCTCTGCTGGACAAACTACATAATTACACCATTTCAAATTACTAGTCCAAACAATTTTACCAGCCTAAAAAAAACATTATTTTTATCGTTGCATATTGGAGAGCATACCGATACCAATTTGTTTGCTGCTAGACCAATATCGATATCGGCAAAGGGACATATTGATCGGGCCCTAATATATATTTATACTGTTGCTTTCAGAAATTAAAAATTCATGACTCTTAATTAAAAGTCTGAGCCAAATGTGTTATTCTTCCATGTAACACTTTTCAAGCTGCAGATAGGGGACGTGATAGTAGTCAGTCACTGGAGATCGTCCTGTTTGTCTGTTTGACTTTAACTTTAGACCCTTTAGAGGATTTCAGAAAAATACAGCAATGACTTATTGAAAACGTAAAAGTCTCAGAGGAATTAGTAGGCTTGTAAGCTTGACTGCTTATAAAAGACAAAGTTTTTTTAGATACTTTTTTCAAAAGATTAATTTTTCAACTTTTTCAACATGCTCTGCCTCTATCATCACCCTGTCAATCTCCTCTTCAGAGAATCTTTTGTTCTGATAATAAAAAAGAGAAGGAAAACAGACAGTAACACAGGTGGAAAGAGAAGGAGACTAAAGAAAGGACAGGGTTCAGCCCTGACTCTTTTCTTTATAGCCGTAGGCAGGTATTGCTCTACAAGTACAATGCCAATAAACAAATCGTTCTTGTTTGGATGCACTTCATCTTTCAGATGAGTTTGACACTCAGACTTTCTAAAATAGGAAACCATGTCGAGTGTCGGGAAAGATAAGAGAGTGGGTGTGATGTACAAAAATGGCTGTGAGTCAAACTTGAACCCTCGATTTCACAAGCAGCCCAAGTTCAGATGGCTGTGTCACCAATGCTGCCTCCCTCTACACCCCTACTTTTTTCATCTCTCCTGAAAATTTCTGCTCTGCTCTGCTCGGCAATAAGAAACTAGGTAGGAGAAAAAAGCCTGAGTCCACATTCGTTTTGTTTGCATGTAACTGGATCTAGACCAGGAACAAACCCCACAAAAGATAGTTTATTTACCAAAAGAAATTATCTCCAGTGTTATCAACAATTATGCATATCCACAAAGCCATTCTCAACATGTGGCCCCAGTTTTTAAAAATTCTGGCATTTTGTTTGAATTATGAAGATTTATGTACACGCTATCTTGTGATTTTCCCTTTTTAACTCAAAGGAAAACATTACACTCTCACAAAGGACTCCCTCAGGGCAGATAAAGACGGCTCTGCTTTGTGTGAACAATACTCAGTATTCTAGAGTAGGAGTACTGCAGGCTGTGAGCTGACTACATAATGTAAAAAAACATTTTTCTCTATAATCTTTAAGCTTCTTTACTCTTTAATTAAGGCGTATTTTTTAATGTATCTGTCACATATTTTTGTCATGTATAATACATCACTCCTACAGCCTTAAGATTTACCGAGCTGATTTAACCCTTTAGCATCAACACACCTCTGGCCCACAATGCATCACTCCCTGTCCCATTTTCACTATATGTAAGGAGAGATTCCTGGGAGATGTTCAGACAAGGTCGCGCCCCTGTGTAGCTTCCCGTCAGACTCAACAAATTGCCCACACAGCTCTCAGGTTCACACTGCTGCTGTTTTTGACTTGTGCAGTGTGGCACAGAGTGAGCTCACTGTGCCTGGACATATTCGAACAAATGTAAAGGAAAACAGGGGGAAACATAAATGAATTTAATTTATTTAACTTCTTTCCTCTGCCTTTTGGACTTTATTCAGCAGCGTTGCATTTGTGTCCCCTTTGTTGATCTTTTGAAAAGTGAATTTCTTGGATGTTATTTTCATACTTTTATTCATTATTTCTGTTGGCATTTACAGCATTTTACTCTTCACTTTTGTTGTGAGGAATTGATAAATCTTGTTTCTGTAAATTTCATTTGTTAACTTTATATTGTCATAATTGTTGTGATATAGTATGTTTTGTGGGGAAAAAAGTAGAGAACAATGTTGTTGTTTTTTTAAGTTAGCAAATTAAATACCAACCTCATTACATTAATCATCATTGATATAATTTCATATAAAAATGAATTAATGCCTTGAAACAGTCATGCTTAACTAAAAGATCTACTTACTAGATCAATTTCCAGTTCTTTACAAAGTACCACAGGACAGTAGATAAAGTGGCATCGTGTCATAATGGATTTAAAAACACGAGAATACCACCCAGGTAGAAAATATAAAACAATTTCTCTGTGAGACACTTTCTGACAACCTTGAATTTTCTGTCTCTTCATATCTTATTTTAACTGAAGGACCATAGCTATTATTATTTTGAGAGTTCTAGACTGTTATCACTGCTGCCGATCATTTTTCAAAACACATATTTCCAGATTGATTTCCCAGCTTCCTCAGAGCTGTTGGTTTCTCTGCATCTTGTAATGGAATAAAAATTTATGTGAAAAAGATTTCACACTGCTTTAGATAATCAGTAACAGTCAGCACTTAATCAGCTTATTTGATTTTTTGTCTCAGTTATCCTGTCGTCATGTGGTATATTTTGTCTGCAGCAGGACTGTTTAAATCTTCACATCAGGCCCTCTGCTTCCCGTCATTGCCTGCATATCAATGCATTTGTTTACATGCATAGCTTACATCTCTCCCAATATATCCTGTAGGGTGAGATACACTGGCTGTCTTCGCTGGTCATTATTCAGGTTTCAGGAACTTCAGGGTTGATATGTGGTCAGGAAAAAACAGAGTAAGAGAGAAATACGAGACGCTCCGTGCTTCTGCAAAGACAATAAAACATATATAAAATAACAGGCCATAAACACAATCTCCCCCCTTGTTTCACTGCCTCAGTGCTTTCAAGCAGTGATTTCTTGGCTGTAGTGATTATTAGTGATATTAGTGGTCAGCCTGTAGTCTGTGTACTCTCTCGCTCCCACAGGTCAGCAGAGTTCAGCCTCCAGGAAGAGGCCGTCTGGGAGAGAGCAGACAGAAGCCACAGTCAGGTCACTGCTCACTCATGGTTCAGCCATTCCTTATGATAAAAACTCTCTGTCCTTATTTGCTTCCATTTCTTTCTTTTCTCAAATCCCCTTTTACCTTGGACCATGATTCGTTGTTTTTTTTTGTTTTTTTTCTATAGAGAAGCAGCTCTGTAGGTCGGTCTGTCGGTCTGCTGCTCTGTCGGTCTGTCTGTTGGTGTGTAAGTCCACAATAATTACGAACCTTTTGGCGGCCACATTTTTCACCCTAGGAGGCTGACATTTGGTATGGAGGTCAAGTGTGTGTGTATGTGAAGGTGTGTGTCCACGTTTATGCCAATTGGCCAAACAGGGGCATGGCAATGGGAGTGGCCTTTTGCAAAAAGGTACATAACTTCCAAATAGATTCACAGACTTGCACAAGATTTAGTGGAAAGGTTTGTCATGAGCCAAAAGACAGAGATTGTTCGGGCCAATTGGCATAAGGGGGCGTGGCAGTGGGAGTGGCCTGTAACAAAAAGTGCATAATTTCTAAACAGATTCATGTTACATGGCCAAACTTTATGGAGAATCACACACACACACACACTTTTATTGGTCAT
>JAQFJA010000021.1:7873256-7885293 GCA_029874485.1 Naso brachycentron
TTTTCTTTATGTCATTATGCTGAGAGGGTGAGCATGGAAAACAAGGCAAAATAATGGATCTTTGAATATAAAGTTAAGTAAACTGGACGCTGAAACTTGTTCGCCATTCGCCCCTCAGTGGCTTGATAATTAGTATTATATTGTTTTAATTAAAAGCCACAACAAAATTCTTATCAGCCTCAAAACAAGATTGTGGTTCATCTGTTTTGTTTGTTTTTGAACTTGAACGTAAAAGAGTCATGCATGTTACATTGTTATGATACCGAAATCATCTCATGTTCAAATGAGTGAAGAAGAATAAATAATAAATAAATAAAATGACATCCATCATGTGGTTTAAATGGTGTGATGTTTTACTGTTGATCTGTTCATGTCAAGCTATAGAGTTTCATATAATGTAGGGATAGTTTTCAGTAGAGTTGTAATTAAGTAAAATGCTTTGCGTTGTGTTGTTTACATCGTTGTACCCCCAAAATGGCGCTTTGACCCAAAATGCACAGTGGCTTACATCACCTGACAAAGACCGATATGGCACATCACTTGTTTCAACAGCCAATCAGCCCATAGCAACGTCACCTGTCACTAAGAAGCTTCAGCATAGGGCAGCCAATAGGAACACATGCTCTCTGAAATTACAGTGATTGGCCGAAAATACCCTGTGATGGTCTGAATACAGAGCTTAAAGAGCCACGGAGAGGTGCAGAAGTGTAGTGTTCTGTCAGACCATCTGAACTACAATATGCTAAAAGGTTAATATGGAATTTTAGTGCAATGACACCAAAGATAAACTGCCTACCCCAACTTTAAATAGCTCTTGTAGAGCAGAAGGGTTGATCTGTTCCTGCAGAGCACACACAGACAAAGCACTGAGATGTCAGATAAATGTCTTGTTTTGTCTTGTGAGTTTTGTCTTCATGATCTTGATTCAAACAACATCCTCCACTTGATCTGGTCCTGCTATCTGAAAACCTCTCAGTTCTCAGCGGTCTTGTCAGTGATTTTCCTCAATTTTGTCTGTATGCTGCTCTGGGCCATCTCTGTGCTGTAGTGTGTCATTATGGAAAATTGTCATCCACACCTGCAACTCAGTCGATTGAACTAATTGCACCGTCAGCAGTGTCCCTCACTCACACTAGTATCACCGAAAATGTCTGTATTAAGAGATGCAGAGTACAATATGCATAACAGAAACTTTCTGAAAAAGTAACATGTATCATAATGTTACATCTTTAATTTGTTTGAAGTGAAACCACTGCTTAACAATGCCACAATGGTAAGTGTCAAATTGTAGTGTCAAACCAGCATAAGTAGACATGAGTAAGAGAGGCTACACAAAAATACCAAAAGTACCATCCATTTTGGCAGAAAATGACTATATTTAACAATAATAGGCAAATTTAAATGCTATATGGTTTTAAAAATCTGGCCCCCATAGCATGTGCTTTGAAAAATTCTGGCCCCCTCAGGACCCCTTGTCTAAAATCTGCAAACATTAGCAGCCATAAGAAACTGCTCATACCAGACCAAGTAGCCTAATTCTGTAGCAGCAAGTGTACTGAACTGAGAAATGGGACGTTTTATTGTTGATTAATTTGACTTTTATTTGTAGAAGTAATACTATGTTATTTCCTCCAATGTTATTTCAATCAGGATAGACTAATAAGAATAAAAGAGAATGACAAGTTTCGAAATGAGATGAAATTTATCGTGCACAGAAAAGTTGTTCTTGGTGCTTAGACCCCACATGAAGATCATCTAGGAAGCAGCTTGGTGGATTAGATGGTTCCTATGTAAAGAGGACTTCCCCGGAGCCTATACACTGGTGGTGGTGAAGGGGAATGATGCTTCATGCCGTAGAAACTTCTGATTGAAAGATGGCCAGTTTCTTGATTTAGGTGGTGGAAGGGTGGAGGTGGGCTGAGCAAAAATTGCCGCACTGAATGACAGCTCAATGACAGCAGAGAGAGAGAGCACTTTCAAATTTGACAGCTTACGACTGATTGGTTAAATGAAAGAGGGTGGCAGATTGTGATTGGATAAAAAGGATGATGAGTGGTGGAGCCTAATAATAGTGGGAAATACACATTGTCTTAGTGGGCATGCGCATACAGATAGTTTTCCTGAATTAATTTTTGCAAAGTTTCATATAGTAGCCTTAAAAATATTAAAACAGTACAGCACAAAGTGCACTCTGTAGTGTGCATATATCTGTAACATAAACCCATGTAATCCAAAATACTAAATAGATTCATGATAAATAGTTTTTATTTACTGTTTAACCCCCTTTTGTCCCATTTAAATGCAGTTACAGTCACAGCAGGTGATTCAAAACTCAACAACGAGTACCTCAAATCATTCTACGTAAGCCCAGAGCGTCCATGGTCGCTCCTATCTTTATTCATTCTGTTATCTCAAGATCACAAAAAAATCATATTGTTGTCATGGTATAATATGACTCGTTTTCACATGATAACGGAATAAAAAAAGCCCGTAGTTTCATGTTTTCTAATTATTTTTATGAGAGATCTGTAGTGCCACCACTGCCAGTATGTAGATGGCTCTCGACACCTGTAAGTAGGCTTGCTGAAAATGTCACATAACGGAGTATTGATCAACGCATCAGATTGTCCTTCAGTCAAGGTCTAACACAGGCTGAAATTGCACTGCCTTTTTGTTAAAGATCAGCACTCGTCATTTAAGGAGAAGACTAGCCTGGATGAATTCCGTTTTTTTGTAATTATTGTGTTATCACGAGAAAACGAGCCGTTATCCCGTGACGTTGAAATGATTTTTTTCGTGATCTCGAGATAACAGAATGAAAAAAGATAGTACCGACCATGGCCGCTCTCGGCTTCCGTAGCATTCACAGGTTCTGCACGGACAGAAAAATCTGTTTTGTCTGTGATTGGTTCTCGACAATATCTTGTCATTTTAACGAGGTTAACCTGATCAGTGAAAGCTTTTAAATCATGAAAAGCAAGTTCTTCGGAGATGCAGTGGCTGAGGCAAGAAAGTGGTTTTTTTTTAATTTCCCTAACTGTAAATTTAAACATGTCTTCAGATGGTTTTAAAAATTATAAGTGTGCCTTTTGCACACCCGGATTAGTTTGAAAAGTAATCTTCAACCGTCGTGCCCCATGGCATCCCACTTTTTGCTGCTTTGTTGAAATTGCACTCTGTGAGAATGTGCAGCAGAAGCACTTCGGTTCAGTACTTTGCATATGCGTAAACATGTGTTTATCAGTGTGTTTGTCTGCACATGTGCTCTTGCTTCAACTCTCAGGCTGGAGGTTGGTTTATTAAGCTGGACAGTCCTGGTTAAGTTCTCAGGGTTGTATAAAGGTAAACAGAGATAGCTGCTCCCATGTTGGTGCCGTGATAAGGACCTGGGACCTGTGTTATTGCTGCTGTCTTGCTGTTTCTCTTCCCACTGCTGCTTTCACATAACTGATGAACACTCGCGTTCAGAGCTGCAGCTGCAGTGCTTCAGTGTGTTGTACAAAAGATAGTAATGCATTCATGAGGTTTTCTTTATGATAGAGTATGGGACAGAAAATAACAGAAGGAGTGCTGGAACAGAGGGGAACATAACGGTAAAGGCGCTCTGCATGTCTGAGATATGAGTGTGAACAGCTGCCACTCCCACCTCTGCCTCATTTTCACTCTCTCTCTCCCAAACGCCCACTCCTGTCCCCTGCTTGCGCTCTCCAATCTTATTTCCTGTTGGCCTGTCCTCTGTCTAAGCCTGCTCAGTGTCAGTGTATCAGACTAATTCAATCTCCAGTACACAGGCACTTCAATGTAATGACCCATGACATTCAATTAATGCTTTCCCCCCTTCTTGGTAGGTTGGGTCAGCAGTAATTTTCTGGGTACGTGTGTTTGTCTGGTGTGTGTGTGTGTGTGTGTGTACGTGTGTGTGTGTGTATGTATAATCTGAAAAGCATGGCAGTCACTGTGACCTTAATTTATATCATCACATGCTGTGATTGCAGAAACTTAAAAACATTTGAAATTGTGTTTATTTTTCCCCTTTGACATTTTACAATACCACATTGAAAATTTAATTGGTTCCTTGAGTCTCTTTTCCAAAATACACTCAGAAAATAACTTTATTACTGCTGTTGAGGTTTCCACGCTGATGACATATGAAAACCATTGGCTGTCAGTACGAGCCTATTTATTGTACTCTCATTACTCCTGTCTTCCGGGCCCCACATTACCGATGTCGTCGCCTCTTGACCAGCTGTTACGCTTATTGGATTGGTGTTGAGAGATTGTTGCATGTCCTCTTAGGGGTTATGTGCATGTGTGGGACTTGGCTTGGGTTTCCTCTTCAACATAGTGACTCAGTCAGACACACATAAACCTACACACTGCAAGCATTGTAAGCACACACACAAAAGCAAACACTAACAAAGAGAGTGAGTGACTAAATTGTTACTGACACATGCGAACACAGTTTAGGACACACACACCCGTGGCATCCTTTTTAGCTTTGCACAGCCTTTAGCGCTATCAGTTTGGATTAGCAAAGCTTTTATGAGCTTTCAGCTCATAGACATTTTAACTGTAATCCAGCATGGATCGTGTATCATCAGTGTCATCAGGGGCTTCCAGTGTTTATCCAATAACTAACATGGATAATCCCACCATGCTGCACCAGCACTGTCTGTATATATAAAGTTTTGCATTACCAGTCGATTTTTACAAACTGATATTATGGCTCATGATTTATGGTAATCAGTAATATTACCATGCTGAAACTCCCCAGAAACAACACAATTTTTCCTTTGCTCTAAGGCCCTCATTAGCCACACAAGGATTAAGAGTGACTTTAATTAAAAGAGGAAACTTTAAAGAATTCCCACAACTGCACTGTGGGGAAGGTCAGGTAGACTCTTCCTCATTACGGAAGTTCTCTGCAGTCCTGTCTAGCTGCTGATTTTTTCTGTAACGGTTTTTGTCAAAGCTTAATCTTTTCTGTCACTTTTATCCTTTTCAATTCTTCCTGTCATACTCCTCTACCAATTTGAAGTTTTAATTCTTCCCCTTTTTCCTTGTATTCTCCAGCCAAGCTACATAATTTCCTCTGTCCCCCCCCCCGTCCCCCGTCCCTTCCCTATTCTCTCACTCTACCTCTGTCTCTCTGTTTCAGTAATGATCTAATTAAGGAGTGGTTTTGTTGCCTGCCCACTGTGTATAATTGCCAGTGGGGTCTGCCTGTACTTCACTCAGCAATTATGAGCTGCATTCTTCTGCTCCCATATCGGCTAATTAAGCCTTAAGGACAGCAAGCTGATCCTGGTCGCACTAAGCATCAGGAGAAGTCAGGAATGCCTGTGCTCTCTTCACTTCTGGGACACGCAGAAGTAGTGGATTGAAGAATGGTTGCCTTGGCAGCAATCACATGGTGCCAAATCCTGTGCAGAGGCTGTCAGTCAGTTGATCTGTGTGTGTGTGTGTGTGTGTGTGTGTGTGTATCTGGTCGTCTGTAACGGATACAACAATTCTGATGCAGGTCACCAGCTCTTTTCATTTGTAAGGCTCCATCTATGAAGACGAGGCAGGGGCCAAACAGAGCTTGTGACAGTTCCTGTTTGGGTCCCTGGGTGGACTGGCTGTCAGTTTGATTGATTACATTGCCAGCTCATGTAATGCTTGCCTTGCAATATGTCCCTACTAAGCACTGCACAATGCACAGCTTGCCCTGTGGCCAGGACTCTAAACTACTGTATATCAGTTGAGTACTGTGTTATACAAGCCCACAAACACCTCCAAATGTCCCACAATGGATGTCTTAATGCAATTTTACTTCAGTCTATTAGCCTACTGTAGTGGCTCTTTTACTAGCAATAAAATGTAGGTGACTTTTAGAAATACCATTTGGGACAAAGTGAGTTGAAAATTTGATTAAAAAATGGCAAATTATCAACATAGGAAATGCCAGCCGGTTTGTCTCATCTTTTTTGCGATAGACAGCTTTTCCAGTGTCACAAACAGAGGTGGTGTGATGTGTGTGGAGGTGTACGTTCCTATTCTTTCGAGACATCAAAGCAGTCATTTTAAATGGGAAACTGCCTTTTTCAAGGCAGTGTTTCCATATTCCCATGAGACCTCTATCTTTGAGTGTAAAAGTGGAAAAAAAAGGAAACGACATATGACAGAGGAAACACCATTAAAGCAAAATGCCCTGTTGCATTATTAACTGTTTGTAGGAAAGTATTGCATAACATCTGCAGTAACTTGTAACCTGAGGGCGTAATAAAATATGATGTATTAAAGTTTGGTGTGAAAAAAAGTCTCAATATGTAGCATCTGTTGGGCTACACCTCTAAAACCGCCTCACATGTGAAAGTTGAATTGCAGCATTTATTAAAACAGCTTCAGGCGCTTGTGTGCTATGTCCCCAATATAGCAGATATGTTCTCCACTGACACAAATTTGCATGGAAATTGCATGAATAATGTGTGCCCATTTGCCAGATAGCCTTAAACTTGATATTTGACTGCAAGGGCTTACAGTAAGTTTTTCATTTAGTGGATTTGAACTGTGCATCTCCCTTGAAATCTAGACCAATGGCCTGGCTTTTATTAGCAGTACAGGATATTTTATTAGGAAGCTTTAGGAAGCTTTAAGCCCTTTAAAGTTTTGACTCCATTTGCTGAATTGTTTTCCATCTCACTTACCTCTATTCTTCAGTACACTCATTGTAACAAAAAAACAAAACAAAACAAACAAAACAAAACAAAATAACTGGGCAAGTGGCTGTGGTTTCTTGGCTTCTTCAACTGGAACAAATGATCCAAAGTGGCACCAAGTAGAATGTGTTCTAATCCAGGCTTTCCTAGTTTGACTTTATTATACTCCTCAGCAAGACAAACAAAGTTGAGCGCAGTAACACTGCCTATCCCCTCATTGTGCTATTAATATTTAGTGTTAGAGTTTACCTAAATACTGTTTCAATAGCTTAGGTTCGAATTAACAACCTCACTAAGACTGAAGTATTGTCTTACATAACTTACTGAATCTTTTATCTGAGATATTTTTTGAGCAGGTATCTTATTTTAGTTGATGTACTAGAAATAGTGAGTGAAAACAAATAGTGAATCTTGGAAAATGAGTAACTTCAAGAGAGAAAGCTTTTTATGTTTTAAACTGCACAATTTCTAGAACCTTTCCTACAAGGACCAGACACGGTTTACCTTCTGTAATTTGATTTCACAGAATTGTCATTCTCCTGCAAAAATTAGACATGGCAGAATAGGGAATTCTGCTCTGTTCAAATGACGATGATGAATAATATTTCAGATTTTTTCACACAGCTCTCTCATTTTCTGTTATATTCAGGCTGCCAGCTCCCACTGAGGCAAACACAAGTCGATGACTGAAAACTCTGCTTCCCATGATGGACAAGAAAAGTGGTGAGTTTCCCAAGCCTGCCTTTAAACAAACAATCATCTTGCTTCTAACTTGCAAATCACAAATCAGAATTTTCAGTATCTGACATGAAGGGCAAAATGTTTAACTTCTTGTCATTGTGTGTAACCAAAAGCAGCCGAGGGTTCATTTTTTTCAGGTGATAAGAACCCATGTCTCATAAGTTGACACAGCATTAGCAGCATTTTGCATTCTGATTAGTTTATTGTGACACAATCACTGCATGATAATTACTTCCCAGTAAGTGATATGGTTTTACATAATGAAGCAATATGTGTGCAGCGGAGTACAGCCTGTGCTGTCTGCACTTGTGGCTGAAAAGGAATAATAATGCTGATGAGAATCTGTTGTTTGGTTCATGTTTATTTTGTCGATCTAATGCATATGTAAATGCATTTTAGTTGTATAATTTCACATATAAATTAGCTATTATTATTGTCATTATTATTTGTAGTAGTAGGAAAAGAGGCATTAGTTTTTTGATTGATTTTCATGTTTATTCCTTACAGCCAACGGCTTTCAGACCAAAGCCAATGAGGGTGGTGTTCAGAGGAAGCAGTTGCCCTACTCAGTGGAAACTCCTTATGGCTTTCACCTAGACCTGGACTTCCTCAAATATGTTGACGATATTGAAAAAGGCAATACCATCAAAAGGGTCCACATTCAACGCAGGGTCAAAGGTCCACCTAAATTCAGCACACTGCCCAGAAATTTCAGCCTCCCTGGGCATGGAGCCAGGCTTGCCCCTAAGGAGAAGGATAGCACATGGTCTGGAACATCCACCCTCGGGCCTAAGCCTAAATCACGGGTGACAGAGGTCCAACAGATTTTCGATTTCAGGGCAAGTGAAGGGGGAACTTCCAGCCAGAGCAGCAGGGGGGCAACTAGCCCAGGCATTGGCTATATTTCAGCTAAGCCCAGAGATGAGGTAGGAGCTGGGGCTCGGGATGGAGAAGAAAAAACTGTGGGGATTCAAAGTCGACCAAATCTGCTCCGAGCATCAAGCATGCCCATCACCCTACAGCAGCGGAAAGGTTCTGATTCAAGCAGTCCAGACCGTAATGTGGGAACACCGGAGAGTGGCTCAACAGAGAACATGTTCCGTGCTTCACCGGACATAACGGAGAGACGGTGTGTTCCCCAGGACCGTACAGGGCTTCACCAACAGATCACAGTGGCACTGAGGCGGGTCAGAGAGCTGGAAGAGCAGGTAAAAACCATCCCAGAACTAAAGGCTCAGATCTGCTCACTAAGGGAGGAGAGAGAGAAACTACTGCTTCAGCTACAAGCCCAGGCCCAAGCTCAGGTTTCCACATCATCCGCTACTACTGAACTGAGTTCTGATTCTGGCACACACACTCAGCCACAAGGACAAAGACCTTCAGCGGGACTCAGCTTAACTCTGGTGGCGAAACAAGATGTAACAGAGAAAAGCAGAGTGTTACAAAAAGAGAAGGAAAAAAATCAGGAATCTTTTAAGGGTTCTTCAGCACATGGAGAAAAGGGTGTGTTGTCAGAGCAAGAATTGAAGAGACAAACACCTCCATCAGAAAAATCAGACAAACAAAAAGAGACATTACAGAGTCCACTGGAGCAAGCAGTGCAAAAGCTATCAAAGAACATTGCTGGACCAGAATTAACATCACTTATGGTGGCTATAAAAGATGCTGAGACTAGCAGTATTGAAAATGGTAATGCAGCGAAAGGAGGAAGACTTGTGGACCCAGACAATATGCAGAAGCTTCAGGAGAAGCTCATGACATTGGAGGCTAAACTTAATCAAACCAGGCAAGAGTTGGATAGAACTAACACTCTTCTGAAAGAGCAAATAGAGGAAAACAAGGTAAAAGAGGAGAAAATAATACAACTGAGTGAGGAAATAAGAGTGGAGGTGTCTACATCAGAAGCAAACAACAGGCCAAGAAGAGAGAGTATAGACACAGGGACAGAGACAGAGAGAGTAGATTTTGCCAACCAAGAGACAGAGACAGAATCGCCTGGCACAATAGATCAGGGAACAGACACAGACAGAATCTGTATTGAAGTGTGTGTACCTGTACCAAGGACTGGAAGTATTGATCAAGAAACAGACACTAGTAGCACTGACACACATGTACAGGTGACAGAGATGGAGGCAGAAGTTGTTGTGAGCCCACCAAGACCCAGAGCCAACAGCATGGAACGGGGTACTGTGACTGAGAGGATTGCTACACAGGATCAGATGACTGAGACGCCTGTAGCGGAAAGGGTAAACCAAGTCACAGAAACAGAGGGAGAGACTGTAACAGACCATCCACAGAGGCCGAGGGCCAGCAGTGTAGACCGGGGAACAGAGACGGAGAGAGTGGACACTGTGGACAGGGTGACAGAAACTGAGGAAGCACAGAGGATGGACCAGCAGACTGAGACAGAGATAAACAGACGCCAGGATAAAAATCCAGCCAGAGGAGCAGAAGCAGAGAGTCCAGTTAGAGAAACTGCAGCCAGTGAAAGAGTAGAGAGTCTAAGCATTGTGGTCAGTGAAAGAGAGGAGGAAAAGGAAGCAGATGAAAGAACTCAAAGAGATAATGTAGAAATTGAGAGTGTGGTTGTAAAAGTCACAGATACTTCAACTGCAGTTATAGAAAGCAGAACTGAACAAACAGTAGTTTCAGATGTTGTCAGCCAGGATGAAGATCGTACCAGTCCACTTGTTTCAGCAGAAGAAAATACCGAATCTAAGATTGAAACAGTTACAGCAAAAAATCACTCAGATGCAAAAGAAATTTTACCTTCAAGGAGTGAAGTAACAGAAATTGTTGAAACACAACGGATTGCACTAGAGACAGTAGAGAAGAAACAAAGAGAGGATGGTGAGATTGTTTGCGCAACAGTCAAAGAGGTTGTAGTAATTGACACTGTTGTAGTAACAGCAGAGAATGCAGCTGTGAAGACAGTAGCACCTGTACGACCTCAGCGAGGCCGCAAGCTCTCAGCAGAGCAGGCACAGCCTCCAACTCTTCAACTTCAGCCTGCACCTGTTCGGCCTCGTAGGGGATCCAGTGAAACTCAAGCCCAGCAGCCCCAGCCTCAGACAAAAAGCCAGCCCCAGGTGCAGGTACAGGGTCTACCTCAGCTAGAGGTCCAAACTCCAACACAGCCTTCTGAACAACAGATAAAACAGCCTGACTCATCTCTGCCTAAGGTTGAGGACCACACCTTGGCAAAGAGGCCCCCTGGGGAGTCTAGTGAGAAACAACCTCCATCAAAACTTCAGACTCAGGGCACATCTGCCAGTTCCGGTGAAGTCCAAACCCATGCCAAATCAGTTCAATCTCAGTCACAGTCTCAGACTCGACAGGACTCAAAAGAGCTGAAAGCGCCACAGAAGGGATCCAGTGTATTACAGACTGCTACTCGTGGATCAGGAGAAACTAAGGCCCGTACAACCAGCCAGGGGTCATCTGACACCCAATCTCAGGCTCAGGGTTCTCGAAGAAGCTCCAGTGAGACTCAGCCCCCTCACAAAGATGATGGCAAGACTCAATCACTGCGTAGAGGCTCCAGTGAAACAGCCCAGCGTCGAGGTTCCAGTGAAGCCCAAGCCTCAAGTCGGGACACTGGCGAGGCTCAGACCCCTCGCAGAGGCTCCAGTGATTCACCAACATCTCCTGCGGCTTTGGGCCAAGTCGTAACCCGGTTAACAGGGCTTCTGGGGGAGCAGTGGGCACAGCTGGGGAGCAGCTCTGGAACTCAACAGACGGCGAGCCAGCAGGAGAGCCAGAGCACACAGAAACAGACGGCAGGAAAAAGAGCAGAGGCAGGCAAAGGAGCAACAGCCAAGCCTGCGGGAAAAACAGTCCCTGCAGCAACAACAAGGAAACCAGCAGGGAAGCCTGGTCCTTCCAAAATGAGCTCAATTCAAAGTCAACTGGTCAGCTCTCTCAGCGTCCTTTCTGCCTTCTACTCACCAGGCCAGAAAGCTGCTGCTGCCAGCAAACAGCAAGAACAAGGTAGGCCTATGTGTGAGTTAGAACCCCCTGGTTTATGCTGAAATACTCATTTTACTTCTCCTGTTCTCACATACACTTAATTAGAACATGTTCCTTTTAACCTCTGCCAAGAATTTTAATGATTAATGTGTTCATGCAACAACTCAGTAGCCTGATTATAATTTCCCATCCTTACTCCGCTCCCTTAAATAAGAATACATACAGGAGCAGCTAAACATTGCCCAATGGTTTGATTGATTTCTGTGATGTCACTTGGGTAAAGCTTTGCAGTGTTTCCGGTAGATGCATACTAACACGCAGCTGATGCAAGACACACGTCATTACAATCAAACTGACAACAAGGTGATCTGTTTACAACAAGCTGGTCTGCTTCCAAGTGACTGTAATTTCTTTTCCCTGAAATACTCTACTTATGTGCAGTCAAATCTTTCTCTTGGCATTACTATCAATAGCATTATAACTAGCCTAGGTCATCACAGTTTATTGTGTACCTGACTTCTTGCTTAAGGAATGAAATGGTATAGCTTCTAGAAAGCTTTAGAAAACCTAGCAGAGTTTTTCATTTCAGTTAAGTCTCTCTTGCATTTTTACATACGCCAGCGGTC
>JAQFJA010000021.1:8005311-8019328 GCA_029874485.1 Naso brachycentron
GAAAAGCAATTTTCTGAGGCAATGTGCAAGAAAGAGAAGGTTGGCACAGCGGCTGGAGCGCAGCAAAAATGTGTCACACTGAACTCGAGCAGCCTTGGAAGTGCTTTATGCTGAATGTATGTGCATGTATGTGTGTGTGGAGGTAAACTAGTTTAACCTCAAATTACATCACTGTGAAAGAGAAAAAACTACTGTGTCATGCTGGTGTGTATGATTGTTTCATTACATTAAAAACACACACACACACAAATGAACATTTACACAAACACATAAACACACATTTAACACTTGAAGCTAGTAACACATTTGAGATGTGTCAAATGTGACTCCTTGTACTGTTTGTTCATGGCCGCTCCTCTGTCTGTGTTTATTTGTTTGCCTCTGTGCCATTGTTAGTCTGTGGTTGTGTTTGTCTGTCTTTCAGTGTGTATGCATGGCTACTTACTGCAGATTGCATCAGCTTCATCTGAACCGTCTGCACACTCTGATTCTCCATCACAGCGCCACCTAGCAGGAACGCATTGTCCATTCTTACAGGCAAAGTCTGTAGTCGCACATGTCTTCTTTGCTGTGGAGAAAAAAAAATAACATCCTGCATTACTATATGAACCAAACAAAGGCAAAGCTGTACTGAGTCTGCTGCTACCCTGCTGTCATAAATTTAACACTCCAATGAATCAGTTCTTTCTTTAACATTACTTAACACACCGATTCTCTGTTAGATATTGCATTTGACATTTAATGTGACAAATTCTCATGAGCAAATGTGATGTCGGAAGAGAAACGGAAACAACAGCACAGCAACAACAACACTTGAGTTCAAACTTTATTCTATAAGGTTGACTAGTGGGTTGACACTTTGCAGGCTTATTGTGGCCATTTTAGCCATGCATCTCAGAGGCAGCTCTCCATTCTGTTCCAATTAAAATACACAACAATCCTTTTTGAGTGAAGTCACATCAAGCTGTACAAAGCAGCTTAAGCTGGGCAGTGAGTAAGTCAAAGAAATGCAATAAAGCATCCCACTCATTTTCAAAATAAAACACCCTGCGCAAACATTCAATCATAAATTACATCAGAATATAACCATTACACCACAACTAGTGGCAACAGACCAAAGGTGAACTGGTCAGAGGATGTTTTCTTTTACACTATGGGCACCAACAACATGATCAAATAAACAAATTCTGGGCAAGTAAACAAAAGCAGGCAGGTAAAACATACTGCAGACACAAGGTCACAGAAACACCCTGGAAGAGTAAGTGAATCAGGGCCTTTAGTAAGGTGAGACATTTTCTGATAGCTTTGTCAGCTTCTTAGACACCAAATCCTCCACCTGTGTGTGTGTGTGTGTGTGTGTGCGTGTGTGTGTATCAGAGTGTATGTATGGTACAATTTTCTTTACTTGACATTGATTCAGCAGGGGTGACAAAGTCTCCAGTCTCCAGCTAATTTCATAAAAATATTCAACATTTTGGAATATACTGTATTCTTAAATTAACTTTCATTACAAATAAATTGGATTAAATTTACCTACCCATATTTTCAGCATTATGGGTAGTAAATTTACTTATGACAAGTGACTCATTAAGACTTTAAGTTGCACACAGGTTGTCTGGTTATAGTAGCATAATTTACATTTGACAACTTGGAAGAGATTTAAAATATTATCTGAAGAATTATCACTCCAGTAAAGCTCTCAGAGGTTATGCTCCAGTAGAAGTGCAGTTAGCTTTAAGGCAGAGTGAATAAGCAGTGCACTGACTGTTTTAGTAAAACCTCATCGTGTAAGACTGTGTTGGATATGATCCAGTGCACAGAGCACATCACGCAAACAGAAAAGCAACCCTTAAGTTGCAGGCTCAGAGGTTTTACCCCATTTTGACTCTGTTTTGAACATGATCCACCTTCAAAGTCCAACCCAGTCTTTGCAGGATCAATTCTGGCTCTGTCTAGCATGTTAAAGATAGACTATGTGCTTTGAAGGTTTTGGTCAGTCACTTTCACAAAGCAAAGGGAAAATTGAAGCACTTGAGTCTGTCAGAGGGAGCGGCAAAAAATTCTCCCTCCTTGACAGCAAGAGCCACTGAACAAGAGAAAGCACTCACTTGGCGTGTTAGCAATGCCTTTGCCTCACCATGATGAAATGTACGGTACAGCGAGGGGGAGCTGTCAAATGGCTGGACAGTGTGTGTATGTGTGTGTTTGAACTATTTGTGTCCGGAGGTGGTGTTTGCGTCAGGGCAATTTTCCTCTGATGAGTAGAGAGAGGAACTGCGCCTGCTTCTGTTCCATTTTCATTCATGTAAACCTGGTTTAAGCCACTTCACTAACCATGAGTTCAAAGCAGCTGAAAATGTAGGCTAGCAATTTCCAGGCTAACACGGTGTAATGCACCATAGGTTGATTATAATTTTATGGATGTACAGTAACTAAATCACAGTTGCTCTACTGAAGCTCATCATCTTTAAATACCTATAACGACATCTTTTACAGCTGTGAACAATGATATCAGTCTGATGTTGTCCTCACTTGTCATTTACTTCACTGCACAGTTCTGCACTTTCAGAGCACCTTGCGGCTGTGTGGTCTCTTTACGGGGAGATGAAGGTAGCGTTTAAATTTGAGGGAATTGTACGACATCTTGGAAATAGGTTAATTCACTTTCTTTCCAAGATGCAAAGAAAGGGAAGACGTTCATGTTCTTATGCTCCGTATGAAGCTACAGCTAGCTTAGTTCAACATAATGGCTAGAGGAGCAGCAAAGTTTTGTTTCTCAGACACTTAGGAAACTCCCTGAATAATAACAAGACAGAATACAGCATCCATTCTGCATTTACATACATGCACTTGCTGTTTACTCTTAAACAACTTGTCAAATGACTAATACAACCGTTCTTGCTCTGTACAAATTGGGGAAATGCCTTTACCTGAATCTTCCAAACATGAATTTAAAAAATTGCTGAAAGTGGAGTTACCAAGATTGCTAATCTATAGGCTTTAAAACAAAGTCAGTTTAAATTTGAAGATTGAAATTTAAAAAAAATTAAGATTGTTTTACCTAAAACACAATATCATTCTAAGTCTGAGATCGGACTTGTATCTGTGCACCCAAAAAGGACTGAGACCTTTGAAGTTTGGGGGCCAGACCAGCACCTTGACTTCTTTCTCATGTTCCTTGAGCCAATCCTGAATGTTTTTTGCAGGGTGGCAGGGTCACTGTGCTGCTGGCATGACCATCAGGGAACGCTGGCTGCACTTCGTCTGTAGCGGTATTTAAGCAGGTGGCATGCACGGAAGGAAAATCCACATGAATTCCAGCACCTAGTGTTGTACTGTAAAAACATAATCAATGTTATGGACTTCACCTGTCCATGTTATAGCTAATAAGTGTATACTTTTATGTTTACAGATAACATACATGTCCTCTTCAATGTGGAATCAAACCCTTATGATGAGTGCGACAGGAATAACAAGGAATTGGTCCAACCTTGGCACTGTGTTATAAACAGACCTATTTCACTTTGTAAGGGGAAAGCTAGCCAGCTTATTAGCTTCTTGTTTATGTGTGTAGCCTTGGATGTCCTATGGTTTAACGGATGACACAAGAGAGAGCCATAATAATGAAGAACATGTGGAGGGACTGACACCATCTCTGCGGCAGGGAACAATAACTTCCATAAGTATGACTTAATGTATAAATTAAATGAATGCTGAATCAGCATTCACACTAATAACAATATATGACAGATGAAAAAATTAGATACAGTGTCACATTCACCAGTAGAAAGTCTTGATTCTAAGTAGAGAGAAAAGAAACAAGAGAGTCTTAAAGACACGAGAGATGGAATTGAAGGTGTAGCCCTGGCATAAATGAAAAGCGTGTCCCGAGGGTTCGCAGAGCAGGCAGGGGTGGAGACAAAGGTAAACAGAAAAAGGAGAGAGAATAGGGAATAGGGGTACAAAGAGGAAGACAAGAGGCAAAGAGGCTGTCAAGGTGGGGTCTTGTGTAATGGTATCAGTCCTCACAAAGGCCTGAATAAATCCTTTTCCTTCCTACCAGCATGTTAGCATAAATCCCATCTCTTCCTGTCCACCCTCCTTGTTTTCCTCATCTTTCCCTCTATCTCTGCCTAGGGCCAGATAACAATCCAAGCTGTAGCCACACACAGAGAATGTGCAGGGCAGTACGTTTCACAATACAAGTGGAGATCCAACAAAACTGATATCAAACAACCACAAATAAAGGTTTTACTTCACCTTCATATCATGTTTCCTATCCCTGGTCATCATAATCCTCTCCAAAAGCAGCTTGTTTCGCTCATTTGAGAATGCAAAATGGTGCAGGTGACTGCCTGGCTTATGATATAATAAACTCAAAAGGATTAATTAAATGCAGAAGGCAGTAAATCTAAGCCTATCAATTTCCTACAACCCTTCCTCCTGCATTTCTTCTTATCTGAAGTACAAAAGGAAAGAAAAGACAATTCACCTTGGCCTGCTCTTATCCTGGAGGCCAAAGGCAAGAGTAGCAGTTTTTCCTCTGTGTGCAAATAAAATACGCTTTTAATTAATCAGTATGACTGATTATCCTGACACTGATACAACGATGGAACTGGGCAAAGATGAAAAAAGACAAAACAAAAAACAAAACATGTCCCACAGCAGGACAGGCTTTGTTGAACATTTGATGATAAGTGAATATTTTCAAATTATTTGTAGAAAATAAACAACAACTCATAAGCTTAGAATTAAGGCTTTTCTTGAATTTGTCGTTTATACTAATAGAAAAAATTGTAGTGTTGGCTTATGTTTCAATAAACACACATTACGGGAAGCTTTTACCATCCATCTTAAAAACTGAGAATTATATTTATGAGAGTGCAGTCATTCGGCCTTTTGAATGCCGAATGAACAGTGATTCTTTTATGCAGCGAAGATTTCCTGTAGATGGTAATGTAATGCATTATTTGAGAATGAAATCTTTCATATAATGAAATAAGCACGCAGAATATTTTTAGTGATAACAGCCATGAGAACTGACACCAGGAATGGAAAAAACAATACACACACAAAAAAGCAATACTATCAGCCTAAATTTCACAGATTACATTGCACATATCCACTCTAAATAGTGGACAAACCTTTTTCTGATCACATAATGAAAACTGGGAGGAAATTTATAAACAACTCCGTAAAAAATTTGCACCTACAAAAGCCTTTTTTCCATGCCATCCAAGAGTTGCTGACACACACACAAACAGCCACTTACATTTTACATTCTGATGCATTGAGAGACCTGTCATATATGAGCGCCATCCATATGGAACAGCCTAAACCTGCCTTATGAAGTGTAAGAGTGAATGTGAAGGAGACAAACAGCAGCCCACACATACATAAATTGTGCACATACGCACATTCTTAACCTAAAATTCTCCACCTAGGTTTGAAGCACAAGGTTTTTATTTTAGTCCTCCATTCCCAGATTGGGAAAGTGATTAATATTTATATGCAATAGCAGATGAACCAGAAGAGCACGCATCATCGAGTCATCACTAAGTTTGCACTCTTTGGAATAGCACCATCAGATTCTAAGATCTTCTCCATCATTCCACTTCACCCGAACAGAAACTTTATTTTTTTTAAATATGCTCTACCCTTTGAAGGATGCTATTTATTTTTCTGTTCTCTATTTATTGAGGACAAACACACACAAAATTCAAATTATGTAAAAGTGTCAATTGTGCTGCAATAATTATGTTTAATTGCAGTCCCTGGGCATGTTTAAGTTATACTTAGAAGCCCACCTGCAATAACAAATGTCTTTCTAATTCTTTTAGATCACATCCTTGGTCATATTGTTTACTTATTTAACTATATTAACCAAAAAAATACGTAAATAAAAAAAATCTGTGTCTTTGTATTTTTACGTCAAAATTCAATCAAAATTTTTTTTCCTGTTAAAAAAAAAAAAGTCACCTCCTTCTGCTCCTGCTCCGGTAACAGGGGTGATGATGGAAGCAAGTGATCCTCCACTATAGAACAAAGGCTAACTTAACCTTTAACTCGGTATTGCTCATTGTATCGCTGTAATACTCCATGTTTGTTGCGATATGTTTCAATTTTTAATGGTCCAACTAAATTCCTCCCAATGTTTTGTCCAGCCTGTATATCCTGTTTATACAGGAAAGAATAATAACATACGCAAAGCCGAAAAAACATGATTAAAGCACAATTAGTACATATAAGAGGATTTGGTTGAACTCTTTAAAGTTAGCGTTGGTAACTTTATCCAATACACATTATTTGTTATTTTGGTTGAAACTGTCTTTACACCCTAACAGCAGTCAATAACTTTTGAGCTCTGAGAAAAGGCTGACAAAGATGTGTCATCAGTAGTTGCTGTATTCCTCTAAGAACCTCTACCTGTCACTGCCATGCGGTTCACTTGGAAAGAACCAATCAAACGCCTCTGTGCCTCGCTGGGCGCACATTATCATGTACCAGCTCACACTCAAAGTGCTTCACCGCCACTGGGGTATTCAACATCGACCTGAGGATGAAAGAGAAAGCTCAGCAAAAATGACCACTGCCACGGTTACTTGTAACTGCTCACCCTGCTAAACAGGGCGAGAAACTAAAGACAGACACAGAGAAGCTGCAAAAATAAGTGTTTAGGTAAAGCATGAGGACACCAGAGTAAACATTTAGTTGGCGGTATCGCTTTTCAGGGAAGGCAATAACTGAGGGAGCTCAAGGGTCTGTAAAGTGATGCCTTGGTTGTCCTTCTGTTGCCATGTTTGTTATTTTACATTTATCATGATAATGTTCGTTGTTTTCATACTGCTGATTGAGTTCTCTCTTCGCTTTGTACTGAGTAGTACAGTAGTACAGAGAGAGTGTTGCTTGTGCATGTGTGTGGGGGGCACAGCTTTTTTAATGAACCACGAGGGGAAGGGGTGGGTTCAGACTGAGCCCTGAGGAGATGTTACTTTTCAAATCTAGCTAGCTTTCTAGAATTAACAACCCTGCCTTCAACTTGTCTCTGGGACGGCTGCCAATTATAATAAATGTTTAGTCTGTAAACTTTACCAAAGCTCTGCTTACACTGTAGGCTACTGTTTATGAAGTAACAACTCTACCATACTTTTGCTAAATATCTCATTTATCTATATGTGATGCCTGTCTATGACACTGTGTGACAGAAATTAGACTTGACTAATTGCCCTTTGAGAGACAGAGAAAATGACCCGTGAATTGTAGACACTTACATTCATTACAGTGAAGCTTTACATTAATATTATTTTTTAAAGGGCAGCGCAAGGCCAAAACAGTACAGAAATGGTCATTATAGAGACGTATGGAAGTGACCATGTATCACAAGACATGTTTAAAAGTACACGTAAGCGTAATGCTGTCCAATTTCATCCCTCGATATACTGTGTTAATTTTATACAGACACTAAACCAATGTAACACTCTGCAGAAACCCATGATCAGTGAGTGACTGAGCTGATCTACTAACTGTCATATGGCTTCCACCCCATCCACACAACATACACACTCATACACAAAAAAGCACACACACGCTGGACAAGACATGATATTGGACACTAGTGTTCCACCTGGGAAGTAGTAAATGTCAGCGTCTTCTTTTAAACCATTTAATTTACACACATGATTACACACACACATACACACACACACATGCACGTACAAAGCAAAAGGGAAATAAAACATCCAACAGCACAATGATCGCTAAGGGAACAAGTGTGTTGCCTCTAATTAGGCTTTGTTGACTTCTGTTCCTGAAATGTTGATTTGCTCAAATGACAAGGGTCTGACAGAGACAACAATGTTGTTGTGAGGTTATTTACCATCCTTCAGTCACAGACAGCGACACCTTTTAATCTGCTAAAGCTACAAGTGCAACACAACAAAGGTGGCATCCTTCACTCATTATTTCAACTGACAAAAGCAGACTGCTTTTAGGCTTCTGAGAGTAAAATGAAAAAAGATTTTGTTTAAGTTGATTTCATGATTCTTTGGTTATTATTTCTTTTGGTGGTATAAAGGGGGATTTAGAAACAATGCAATGATATTAGTAGTTTTGCTGAAAAAAGAAAATAAACCACTGAAATGTTTTTACAGAGTGTGTTTACTGGCCACTGATAGCAAATGGACGTGTTCCAAGACGGACAGTAGAGACATTAGCTGTAAGAAAAGACAACAGCTGTTTATGTGTGGTGTGTCTCTGAACAGTATTGCCTGTAGAGTGCCTTGGAATTCTCCATTAATCTAAAGGAGAAAAAATTGCAGAAAAATTAAATTATAGCCAGCATCCTACAAACCAGCTGTGACCCCAGTTCTGTGACCCAGGCATGTTATTTTAGCATCACCAGTACCGTAAAGGCCAAGCTGATCCAGCCTGTGTATGTGCATAATATCTAGAGAAAAAACAGAGACAATACAGTGGTAACCATGTCACACTGCTCAGGTATTATTGATTATCTGATTAATTTGTGTTGAGCTATTCCCATCAATCTGATCCAACACAGCTGACGGAAACGGACAAAGACTGTTTAAAACTATTTCTGCTGTCGACTCTCTACTGCACAGATGAAACAGTAAGCCAGGTGTGGTACACACAAACATTTAGCATAACTGCAGAGAAAAGAAGAAAAAACAAGAACACTGCAGTATATCTTTGGTTGTAAACCAGTCCAAGGAGGAGAGAATGGAGGAAGAGTAAGTGTGGGAGGAAGGAGAGAGGAAATAGATGGTCCTGCACATTGTTGTGATTGACTAAAGAGCTAAAGAACGTAGCATGTCAGTAGAGGGATAAAGGCCGTTAATCATAGAGCAGCGGTTGAACCACAACAGCGAGGGAGAGGGGAATACTCGATAAATTGTTTGTGCGTCCAGACAGTGTGAGGATGGAAAAGAGCCAGGGATGGAGTAAAGTAGACAAATAAAATATTGTTCCTTTGAGGAGGTTAAAGGCCTGTCCGGCTCCACAATAATCAGTTGGGGAGGTACCGTGGAGAAATGGCCAGAATACAAGAGGACAGTGCAGCAAAAAAAGGCTAAGTGTAAAGTTTGAACTCTCTGGGCCCTATCTTACACCCAGCACAAAGCTGTTGCGCTGCCGGCACAGGTGTCTCTGCTAACTTAGCCCCGGCACAGATGTCATTTTTGCTACATGCTTAAGATAGGAAAGCATCCGCACAGCATCTGCGTGCCAGTGGGCGGGAGGTCTGAAGGTAAAGGGAGAATGAAGGTGTGTCTCAGCGCATTTGCTACCTTGTGCCCAGAGTAAAGGAAAAACAAGAAACAAAGATTAAAGAGTTATGATTACATCTGAAGGAAACCGCCGCAACACGAGAAGAAAAACTATTTCTACTTCTGTCACAGCCTGATTGAACCGTGCGTGATTTTGTACCTGGCTTATCCAACTTTAGAAAGACATTTTTCATTGTATATCCTCCACCAAATGTTACTGTGAATGCATTTTGTACCTGTTTTGGTGATGCCTGGAGATAAGTTAACAAATTGCCGCTATTTCAGACCAAATTGTTTGTTTTGTTTTTTTTTCACCGCTTTGAAGGCGACCTGCCATCTTACCACACGCTCCCGCACTTTGACTAATCGAGCCAGCTGATCTGTCTCGTAACTTGAAAATCTCTCCGCTTTGTTTGCACCAAGAAATCTTGCCAGCGTTAGCGCAATGGGCGCACCTGATCTTAAAGGTAATTAGAGCAGACTTTCTGATTGGTTATTGTATCTCTGGCCAAAAACACACCCATGAATTGATGAAGTGATTGTGAACAGCTGATAGGAGAATCCGCTCTTCCCCAGGTGAGTGAAGGGCAGGTCACAGTTTCTTCTCCTGGCAGGAGACGGTGAAGGTGGAGTTTTACACGGCTTGAATAAATTAGCACCTTTGCCTCGGGCGTTGCGCTTTGCACCACAGAGGAGTGTAAGATAGGACCCTCTGACTTTTTGATTCAAGGAACTTGAAAATCAACAACAGCAAGCTGTGTGTAGTCTACTCACAAAATAGCAGCTTAACTTCCATTAGTGCCAGATGAAAAATTTAACAAACCCCTGAAAGCCAAGCCATTGTTGTTGTAACTTTCATCTTTTGTTAAAACTGACATTAAGTATGTGTGTTCAATATCATCATAATGGTTTTAATAAATACTATAAGATTTGAATTCATGAGAGTATACATTGTGGGCCAAGCATCCAAGGAAGTACGTTTGCACCCGCATTTTAACGCAGATAGTCACAGGTGTGTGTGCACATGTGTGTGTGTGTGTGTGTGTGTGTGTGTGTGTGTGTGTGTGTGTGTGTGTGTGTGCCTGTGTGTGTGTGACAGATGCACAAACTACAAAGGCTGAAGATGTGAAGAGAACTCGTGGACCGGCAATCCAGACAGCTGGCGAGATCAAATGCGTTATATATTATGCTCCTCACAGCACATCAAATACCACCTACCAGTTCAAACAAGCTTGTTACTATTTTATGAACTCTCTCTCTGGACACAAGAGAGTTGAGTCCAAAGGGCAAGACATGGTCTCCAGATTTTTAAGTCAAAAACACAAATGAATCTGTGAATACCACCATTGAGACCCCACAGACACCTGAATGTCGGTTGCATCATGTGGTAAAGGACGACGAACCTGAAGCTCAGTATGGGAAAGATGAAAGAGATGGCAACAAACTAAATTAAAATGAGTTTCCTCTGGCTCACATTCATATTCATTGACACGTAGAAGATGCCGATGGTACTTTAAACAGGCTAGAAGGTTAAGTGGGAAAAACAGAGGTAAGAAATTCCACTTTTTGGGCTTATAGTGGTGAGGTCATATGTTGAGCTCCAGCCAATGCAAGTAGACAACAAATTGAGAAAACTGGCTTTGTCCATACCATCTATGCATAACTGATGGTGACCGAATGACAACTTTATTATAACATTACACAGTAGCACAGTAACTTGTTTTATACTGTTTTGTATAGACTTTTGCAATTTATTGACAATATGTAAAATATAAAGTCCAGATGATGTAATACAATAAACTGTATATTATGACTGTTTACCACTTTTTCATGCTGCAGTGTCCTTCATATTAACCTATATAATGTACATTATAATATATTTAAAAAGTATTGGCAGCTCCCGAACAACACAGTAGCACTTCAAGATACCTCAATTTCCAACCACGAAAGGAAATTTTTGGCAAGCAGGTGTTGCCATGCTTTGGTGTGTAGCATAGCAAAATTATAACACAGCCACAAACAGAGAATTTTGAAAGAGATGACTCTTAAATGGGACAACAAAATATCAAGGCGGGTAAAGACACTCATACAACTACTACACAGTCTTTTTGTGTGTGTGTGTCTGTGTGTGCGTACTTATGAATCTGTTTACACCTTCACACTGAAGTCGGCATCTCTTTAGTAATTTCAAGAAAACAGATTGCACCACTTGCACAGAGTTTTCAGAGAAATGTGGTGATCCTTCGTATGACTCACTTTTCTGTTATGGAGATTAACGTTAAGAGGAGCTGGTAAGAAAGACTGCGGTGCAGAGTAATGATATACTGAACATAATTTTTTTTTATATTAAATTTTAAGCTTTGAAAACAGTGTTACATAATCCCACAAAATAAATGCATAAATGCATTGCACAAGCAGAGGAAACAGCCACTTCAAACACTGTGTTGATCCTGCAGCCTGCTGCCTCTTTGCTCAAATATGGCAAGAGTAATTAAAGGCAAGCCCTCAGAGTCAACCATGTTTGCTTGACACCTTGACCAAATATTAGTGCTTAAAAATGACTGCTTAATTCCTGCTTGTCCTAGTGGACATTTCCTTCTACTACCTGTTTGGCATATAAATCAAAAGAGTGAAGGAGCATTAGTACCAACCAGCAAAGACATTGATTTAGAGCAGGGCCAGACGGATATAGTTTGCCGATAAAGTCATCCCATATCATCCTAATGCAGATTTATTGGTATCAATATTCCCCAACAATGGCCGATTTTAAAACTGTTTTTAAGGCCAAAAAATGCTCGGACTAATGATTTTAAATTGTGTAAGGATGTAGTTTGTGCAGCAGAGGGCTCTCTGTTATGTTACAATTAAAAAGTGAAGTGTTCTGAATAAAGTTTGTTAAAATGTAAGACATTACATATCTTTGTCACTAGTATTTGATAATCTTATTCAGCTGATATTCTATATATATATAATATTGGCTAATGTATCAGATATTGGAATTGTCTTACTCCCTTATTGGTATCTGCATCCGCCTCGAAAATCCCATATCGATCAATGATATGCCAACTAAGGTGTTTCTCCATCGTTTTGTTGCCTGAAGAGGAAAACCCCTCTAGACATGTTAAATCATTGTCCTTGTGGCCCAGACCCCTGTATGTTAACTTCCATCACGACAGCATCTGTATCAGCTGCATGCAAAAGCCAAAGACCTCCCAAATCCTGTCACATCCTGGGTCCCTGATCCTCATAGCCATACATAAGCGAGGCATTACAGCTAGGCAAAGCAGCTTAGAAGTAGAGAGGAGTAAGCATGATAATAGAAGAATGGGAGAAAAAAAAGAAGAAATAGAGATACAGGGTCACGGTGATGATCAAATAAAGTATTAGAAACAAATCAGTTGTAAAGGAAAGAAATTGCTTGACAGGAGATGAAACGTGTCAGCCTCTTCCTTTATTCTCCTTCTATGTTACACTTCTCTTCACACATAATCTATTTCTTAATCTCTCCCCTTGCTTTCCTTTCTCATTTATAATCTTGTGCCACCCTCACCCCCTCCTTTGCAAAGTTAACTCTTTTGTTTATCAGAGTCTCATGTCTAAACAACAATGGCAATCATTCCTAGGCACACAAACAGCTGCCACTACTACAGCTTAAAGACGGACAGTCTCCTGTCATCACACTCTTCAGACATTCTTCCCTAAATTTAATAACTATTGATTGTCCCCTTTCAACATAATCATCTTTCCCTTCCTCCTCTGCTGCCTTCTCAATACTTCCTTCCTTGCCTTTCTTTCTTCCATCCCTTCTGACCTTTTTAGGATGTCATGTGCCTTGAAGACTCTTAGCGAACTCTTGAGACAAACAAACAAGTGTATTTGTTGTTGTAACCGTGAGTGGATATCTCGTCAAAGAGATCAGAGAGCATTCGCTTTGTATGCCGCGCTGTGTTAGGTTCAGAGACTGCTAATTAAGTAGCAACACAAAAGGGGCCATTGTGGGAACACATGGCAAGGGAAACACAAACAAGCACAGGCTTGTTTATGTTTTTGCATCATAAAGCCTGCAAGTCCTTCAAGTGATGGCGTCACCTACTCTGAGCAGCACTGCAGACCAGGAAGTACCATCCTACTGATACAGTTTATGGTAAGAAAATAATTCAAAAGCAAGACTGTAAAACATGATACATGTAAAATAAAACGACTCGTTTTCCTATAAATAACGGTTGGTTTTTGCTGTTCTACATCCTTCCACTCAATGATTTGTAAAACACTGATCACATCTTCGCAATGCCGCCCCCCCCCCAAAAAAAAACAAACTTTCACATATGCAAACTGATGCTTTTTTTCTACGCTAATTACCAGAAGAAAATTCAAACCAAACATTACAACATGACTAAACTTACACTATCATTCAAAAGAAAGACCTCGGCAACTGGTCATTTTAAGAAAACTTAACAGTGTAAAAGATGAACAAATAAACATATTTTTTTTCTACAATGTCTCTGAATAAAAAAAATACTAAATTATGGTGTCTTCTGCTCTATTTATCTATGTCAATGAATTAAGTGAAATTTATTGCAAAGGCTGTGCCATTAATACTGGGGCACATGAGGTTCATACGTGAGTGGGGGCATTTTTGTGGTGTGTGTGCGTGTGATGGTATTTTTTTCCAAGATGCCTGGAGACTGTGAGGTCATATCTCTTTGCATCAATACCTCTCATTAGAAGTGACATAT
>JAQFJA010000021.1:8064543-8078083 GCA_029874485.1 Naso brachycentron
GGCAAAAGCCATTTGTGTAAATGGTGTTTAGGGTCATGAAGAGATGCCTGTGTTACAACAGACACATTAGTGTGATAAAATAACAGCTTACCCTAAACCACATTCAGCAGATAGAAAAGCCCTCAGTATTCTGTACTGGTTATCATTAATTACATCTACAGTAGCACCTAAACTATGCTGCTCCATCACCATGTACATACTTTTCAAAAGTCACACAAGTCAAGTGCTTCACATGAAGGATGAACGGAGGACCTGAAGTTGCTCTTTAAAATGAAAAAACTGGCCACAACAAAGACAAAACTTCTTCAGGCACACTTGATTAAAGCAAAGAAAAGTGATCTTCCTCTGATTTGCTCAAGTATCCATGTGTTCATGGCAGAGAAACACCCAAGTAAAGTTATCCTGTAATGTTCCAAGCAACTTTATAGAGAGTTTAAGTTTAACTTCCCCAAGACTTGAAGCCAATCTGGTTGCATTGGTGCTTGTGTTTCTTTCATCTGTCTTTCTAAAAAGCTGAAAACCTTTCCTAGGATTTGTGTCCAAACTAGACTGGTATCTACTGCTGTGCTATTTGGTCAAATTTTACAATTGAGGCATGTAATTCAGTTTGTCAACATCAAATCACTGATTAAAATGATTTCTCCATCATAACACACACTGATCAAACAAGTTACCATATCCACAGAATATTAGGGGTCTCTCAACTATTGCTTAAGATTTTATGAGCATAAGATATGCAACAGATAAAGGCTCAGTGGGCTCAACGTATTTAAAGATCTATATAGGGATTTTAATAGTCAGAACTGCAGCTGCATATTTTTCCAAGATGCTGCTTTCTGGGCCAAAACAGTTCTAAAAATAACTTCTTCATCTCAACAAACTTTGAAGGTAAAAAGAAACTTAATGTTAGCATCTGTTACTTGCTTTTTGGATACCTCCATGCCATCATCTTGTTTTTTTATTCTCTTCACTGCAGAGGTTTGAAGTACTTTGAGGATTCAGGGCCAAGTCATATAATAGCCTTGACCCTGAAAGCAGTGGAAGGAAGTGCCAAAATAGAAAGCTTAGGAGAGTGACACTTCTTTGTAAAGCAGAGAAAATGTGTAAAGGTGTTTTAACAGCAAGCTACACACAAGGAAGCTGATTTTTACACTTGACACACAAAGGCTCCCCCTCTGTCTATCTCATCCCCTCTCCCTTTCTCCTTAGGGAGGGCTCCATCAGCATGTCCCTTTGGCAGGGACATTAACAGCCTCTAGGGAGACACACAGGTCTGGCTTTACCTGTGAGTGCCTCAGCATGTATCAACAGCTGTGTGTAATGTATTTGTCTTTCTCCCAGTTTCTGCAGGTGACATTTCAGCAGCTGCTATTTGTTGTCTCGTTCGTTAAGAAGAAATCTTCCACAATTTTCTTCAGAAATCCCAGCAACAAAAACAGACAGAGGAAGTTCCAAAAAAAAAGTTAATTGGCCAATTGGTTTCAGTGGGAGGTAGCTTCTTCCTTCAAGTCAAGTTCAAAGGCAAAGTAAATACATCAGCAGATTTCTGTTACCTACTTCAGAATTAAAATTATTTGTTTGAACAGTCAATGTTTAAATGTGTTTTTAACGACATTTCACGTTAATTAGGGCCCAATCGATGTATTGGTTTACTGACATTATCCGCCAATTTCGGGCTTTCGAGATATATCGGTATCGGCGTATATGTTCTCTGATATGTGCCAGTACTGAAACAGTTTTTTAAAGGGGAGAAAAAAATGCTTGGACTGGTAATTTTAAATGATGTAATTAGGTAGTTTGTCCGGCAGACTGCGATCCGTTATTTAAAAACCAAAAAGTGTTTACTGTTAAGTGCACTGATGTTAAGAACAAAGTTTGTTAAAAAATTGATTACATATCTTTGTCACTAGTATTTGATAACCACATTCAGCAGATATTATCTATGTGTAATATCAGATGATACACTGGATATTGGTATTTACTTTCTCCATAATATCGGTATTAGCCACAGAAATCCCGTATCAGTCAGGCGCTAATATAAATTACATACAATTTTTTTCTTCAAATCATGCATGTTAATTTACATGTTCTGATAAATTACATACATAGTTTACACAACCACACCTTTTCATGGTTGTTGCCTTTCCTTCTTTCATTTAGTTAAACTTTTGAATATGAATTTGGGTCGTAACCCCAAGCCCAAAGTCCTCTCACGATTCATCAAGGATAAGAATAATTGGATTTTGGTCAGGCAGAGGACAAATGTGAGCCAACCGGAGAGCGCCTGGGTGTTTAGCCATGCATGAAAGGTAGAGGGGCTCACACTCTGACCTTGACTGATCACAGCACAGTCTGGTTCTGCAGGAGTCAGCACTGCAGGCCATGCAGGTGCGATACCTTAAAGAGGCAAATTTGTTTTAGCTGCTTATTGGTGAAACTTTTTTATCTTGTAAAAACATTTCTAATTTTAGCAAAGCTCAGTACAAGCACAGTCTGTTCCTGACTGATCACATCCTATGGTGGAGGAGGCCTGATTCAGATGAGTCAGCACTACAAACCAGTGGCAAACAAGAAATAGAAAAGGACCAGGTGCAAAAATCTGAGGCAAGATTTTGTGCCCTACAAATTGTGAATGTGTGTGTTTTGTTTTTTTTTTTTACTGTAAAAACAATAAATTATGATTCATAAAATATCTTTAATGACAACTATATACAAGAAACAACTAATGCAATGTGAAAGCCAGCAAACGTGCAAGGAAAGGAGAATTGCTCTTATACTGAGTTCTGCTTCCACATAAATGGTTTCTTAACTCAGAAAAGCTTTAGTAAGTGGAGCCCACACCAGATAACCACTTGTCTATTCATCTCATCAATCTGTGTCACTGAAAGTGCAATTATTTTTTCATATGATTAGATATAAAGTCGTCAGCATGCTCTTCCTCTAGCCATACGCCCTTAACATACGTGCACGGCTCGTCTTCAGTATCTATCATCACTGCACCACATCGCCTGGGATTGCAGATAGGAAGGACCAAGCATCCAGGTGTGACCTTTCTGCTGAGGCCTGCAGGGGCATCTATATAATATGAAGCATCATAAAAATGGAAACTATTGTACTACAATAAAGAGCAGCTACAGATACGGGTGTGCAGCAGTAAAAGAGAGAGAAAGAGAAACACAGAGGCGGATGGCACCCACCCTGAGGTTAAAGGATAAAAAAGTTGCTGAGTGGTGTGTCAGACGTTATAATGGAGGTCAGAATGTATTAGCTGGATGAGCGGATCATCAAAAGGTGCAGGGCAGAGAGGGGATATGGCGCAATGAGCACTGGAGGTGCAAAGAGCAACAAAGCACACAGAACAATCCCACTTTTAATGTTCTCACGGAAGTCCTACATCACATCGCTTCAGGGAAGAGAAAAAAAAAAAAAACACTGATTGGAGAAGGCGCTCTCCCATCATCATGAATATCATCACACTGCTGTTATTAGCAGCAAGATCAGTTCTTTCCCTCATTATTTTGCAGACCATCTCTGTCTTTAATCAACAGTTGCCTCGAATATTTTCATATTACTGAACCTAAACCCACTGACTCATTCACTGAGTGACACACCAGGATTAATGCAAGAGAGAGCTGTAGAGACCCCCGTTGGACCATCTGACACCCCATGATTAGTGTGTGTGCGCGGCCTAATCTCTACAGACTGATACCCCATGATTAGACACAGGGGGTGTAAAGTATGTGTGTGCCTGTGTGTGGGTGTGTGCGCATTGAGGATGGGGCAGCGGGGTGAAGATTAACAATCATCATTAACACAACACATGTCCATTAATCCCCTTCATAAAGCCTGCTATTATTGCACTGAAAAGTTGAGCTGTTTGTCGGTGCCTGAGCTACACTGCAGGAAATGCGTTTTGATAGGCGTATAAATTTAAGGGACAGATTGATGCACATTTGATATGAGTTAAAAGCAGAATGACTCACACAGTCGTCGGAGTCTCACTCAATTCACTGTCATTTAAGTGGCTACATAAGACTGATGCTATAGAGACCTTGCACACTGCAATGTTGAGACATAAGATGTAAGTTGCTCAGTTCATTTACAATGCATCAGCACAATTCAAAAAATATTAAATTTACCGACAAAATTAGTAGAATTTACAAAATAATACATTCTCATTTGATGACGAAACACAATATCGATACGTCAAATTATTGTTGTCCTGACATGTGAGATATGATTATCAAACCGCTGGCGCTTAATATCAATATTTTAAATTGAACTAACACAGAGTAAAGACATTTTCCTGCCAATTTGACTAACAAGCATCGTTAGTTCACATCTCCTCGCTGGAGACTTGAAGGTGTCACTTATGACATGAATGTGGGTAAAGTGAATGGGAATGAACTGGCCAAAAAATAAGCTGACAGCGGGATAATGTTGGACCACGATGAAAAGGTTTTAAGAAGTTAAGATTCGCCCGAGCCACTTTCAAGTCCACTTTGGCTTTTACAGCATCGATGGGACAAGTAAATTTTTTTTTTAACTGTAATGTATGCATATTGTATTCTTCAGTTAGATATCGTTATGTATTATTATATGATTGTCTTGCAATGTATTAATTATGGTAGAATCACTGTATCATGACATTATTGTTATTGTGGGCCAGTTATTGCGTATTGTATCGTATAGTGACTTACCCTGCGATTCCCACAATCCATTTGCTAGACAATTACATTATAACACCATCTGTTCAGATTTTTTAATTTTATTTTATTTGTTATTGTATATATTTCTATTTAACTACTTTATTATCTATGCACTGTGTGTTACTTTCTTTTTTGTAAGCTTTTGCTGCTGCCAGCACCATAAATTTCCCTGTTGTGGGATAGATAAAAGTTTCTTCCATCTTACCTTATCCTTTAATCAAAAGGTCAAGCATTTTTTCCAGCACTTAAAAACAGGTCTAATATCGGTGCATATCGGAGAACCTATACACTAATACCGATATATCTGCCATAGGCTGATACCGGCCGGTAGTACTGGCAAACTGATATATCGGTCAGGCACTATTCTTGTTATTTCTGCTTGGACCTCCACCAAACCATGTGATAATCTAATCGTTTAGTTGCAAAATGCTCCACTATGATTGCCCACTAGTTAGTAACTTTATTTTCTGTGCTTTGGTGCTGGGCAAGGAGAAGACAATGAGTTTACAGCATTTTTTTTTTCTAAACAGCCTCCTGGAGCAGCTGAAAACAACGCTGAAAGCACTGTGGGGAACTTAACAATAAACTGACGATTTGCTGCAGGTTATCACATTAATTAAAAAAGCATTGATAAGTGTATGCATAAAGATTACACGCACCTTATTAAAAACATAATCAGTAATAATAAATGGTACAGAGATGTCAGAGGGTTGCCACACTTAATCATCCTGCTTTTCAAAACCATATCCACTCTTTCCTCTACCTCTGGCAAATACATAATTTAGATGCTTTTGGTTTCCTAAAGTTTTTCCAACGCTAGGACGAGTCAAAATATAACTAACACTCAACACACATTTTATCTGACAAACCCAGCAAAAGCAAGCTGAGTGGCTAAGTGGGCCAATATCTAAGTTAAAGCACAGTTCTCCAGCTTCAGCGGATTCATTATATAAGCCAATGTCCTTATATAACACCATTCGCACAAGATTCAAAGATTCGATTTATTACCATGAAGAACTAACCAGAAATGTAGCTGTTAATCCAGACTGAATATATTTGAAATCATTTATATTCACAGGGTTCAGAGGTATATATTGGCACCTATGCGCACAAAGACTGAATATAAAATCTGTAATCCAGTCAGTGCCCTTCACTCTACCACAGTCACTTCCCAAATATATTCTTCTGTCTAATATGCAGCTCTTCCTCTTTGTCGTGACCTCTCTTCACTCATATTCTCATCTCGTCTACTTAAACATTTTTTCCACCCTACTGTCCTCACACCCCTCATAGGTTATCCATCTTCACATAACTCACAGAACCCACTCGTAGCATTCATGTGACCTGGAGCTGAACATGGCGTGCTTTTTCTGCAAATACAAAGAAATACCTTTGTTTGAAGGAGGCATGACTGTATGTGTTGTTCAAATGCTGCACTTAAGTAGCATGTGAAGACACTGAAAACTGGGAAACCCAGCTTGCTATTTCTATTTCTACATTGGACCGCTTTATGTAAACCTAGAAAACAAAATTTCTAATGGCATTTGAAGGCAACATTTTCTCCCTACAGACAATGTTTTTCCTAATGACTACACGTCACAGAGACTCAGGCAAAATGAGGAAGGAACAGCATCAGGTGCTAAAAGCATCTACAGGTTTTTCAGTTTCCACAAGTGAGAAAATCAAGATTTAAGTTGAAATTGGCCACTGATATAAGACAAATATTGTCTAAATATAGCAAAGTATACATAAAGTGGGGTTTTTTTGTGTTTTGTTTTTTAACGGGGTTAATCAGATAAGTTGAAAACATGATTAAAAACCTGATCTAGCAAATACTTTCACATACAATGTGCACTTGTGAGACATTTATGAGCAATTCAGTACTGTCCAGAGCATCTCAAGGACACAGGAAGATGCCTTCAGGGTGCAGCTTGACATTTTCGGTGTTCAGCTGTCGAATTTGTGCCTGTGAGATAGGGAGAAATTTTGTTTTTCCAAGTTATCTTAAGTAATGTCTTGTTAGCGATAAGATTGAAGCCACTTTCCAACCTATTTCTCTTACCTATTCCTCTCTAGGCCTGAGTACCTCATTGAGTGTGATTGCAGACAATGAGTCGAATTCCAATAGGCTGTAGCTGGTGTTGAATTAGCATGGAAGAAGGGCAGCCTTCATTAGGGGCCCTGTGGTTCGTCTGTGCTGATAAGGGCCCAGCCAGAGAGGAGACGAGCGACACATCAATCCTACACAATGAGCAACGTGTGACACGCTGGAGCCCCGCGTAGATTAAGACTTAATGAAAACCAAATCAGACGAGGAAGAGGGAGAAAGAGAGAGACAGAGACGAAGAGAAAGTAAGAGCAACAGAGATAACAAGGGAAGGATGGGGAGGGTAATAATAGAGGGAGTCCCATCTGAAGGAGAGACAAAGTTAGACAGGATGAGCAGAACTTTGGAGTGTTTGACAGCACAAAATAGTTTCTGTGAGTGTATGCAGTGGTTTTCACAGAACCAATGTGTAACAGTGGCGAGGGAATCAGCGGGGTGTCAAGTTTGCGTTTGTAGCTGCTGGTACGTGGTGTGGAATGCTGCCCGGTGAGCACTGATTTTCACTCATGGGAACTGTTGTTTAACTTGCATCACATTCATGTGCATGTTTTTTTTGTGTACAGGTTTTGAGATTAATTAAACGCCATTTTATTGATTGCAGTTCCTCATTTCCTTTTAAACCAAATCTTGTTTTTGAAAGAAAGTGCAGGTGCTAGAAATTGCTCGGCCAGCAACAGAAAATCGATATGTGAAGGCAAAGCTGATATTCTTGAGGGCCAGTACAAAAAAATTAACATAGGGGCAATGCTGTTTTTAAGTATGTGAAAAGTGAAAAGCGTGGAGGTCAAGTAAATGAAGAAGAGAGAACAGAGTCACAAGGATGTCAAGGATAAATCAAAGGATTTGGCTGGAAAAGCTGAGCATAATGGATACGGCCTCCTTTTAACAGGTGTTCCCAAAGTAGGGTGTAGTGAGCTCTAAAGGGATGGTCCAACTTATTACATGGCTTTGTTGAATACTCAACTCTGACTGGTCAATCATAGCATTCTAAGGTCCGTTATTTCTGTATAACAGACTGTTGCTATTAAAACCAAACCATCCTCAAGCGACAGAGGTTCACGTCCTGTCATATCAATCCGCGGAAAGAAGTCTAGTGTCTGTGTGTCTACCATCCATTCACTGTGCTTTGTGAAAAGATGAAGGCCGAGGATGGCATGTTTTCAATGCATCAATCAATGTCACAGTTTCAGGCACGTCCACTGGTTTGGGAGTTCATTCTTTGAGGATTGAGCCTGTAGCCGACTGTTGCAAGAGTAGTGTAGCTCTTTTAAGAGTGTGGTCGAGTGAAGATGAGGGACCGCTAAGTTTTGACTGTGTGGAGTGATTGGAAGAGAACAGGCGGTTAACAGTTAGTTTGACAGCTAAGCAGTCATTTTGTTGAAGTGTGTAGACTTAAATTGTGGGTAAATTAAGACGTAGCTTCTCAAGACCATGGTGGAGTCTCCACCTTGTTTGACTACTGCTGGTGAAACGAAGCAGAAACAACTTTGGCCCCATTTCCCAACCGCGGTCCAGCTCCAAAACAAGAAACAACTAACGTTAACACTATGTTGCTATTCAAGCAGTTTCAACTGTAAATTAATTGGACTCCTTTTTTAGTGGAAGACATAAAAATATTTTTAAATCAATAAAATAATATTTAAATCAATATTTTGTGCAATATTATTAATTTGTTCAGTAAATGGCCATGTAATAACCGGGACAATGTCGAGTGAGTCAGTCATTATTGCGAAAAGAGCCCCTTCAGGCTGATGCAAGATCAGCATAATCCTGTCGGGATTCTTTTCACAATAATGACTGACTCACTCGACATTATCCCCTACATACTGATTTAATTCTTTTCCTCTTGAAAGTAAGCACAATTAATTCATATCAACCGCATGTTGCTATACTAATGAAATAATTGAAAGGAAAAAAAAGATGAATGATCAGCACACCTCTAATGTCTATACAGTAAATATGAAGTTAGAGCAGGCAAGTTATTAATCTAGAAGCTAACCATGAAGACTGAGGCAAGGAGAAACAGCTTGCCTCTTGCAGAAGTTTCAAAATATGTCTAGGGCCCATCTTAAAGCTAAATAATAATATGTTGTGCTGTTTGTTTGCCACATATAGGAAGACACTGCACTGTCTGCAAAGAAATAGTTAAAACACATAACACACTTTTGTGACTAGTGTTTATAGTAAGACACCTGTCCCAAACTGTAGTTTCACTTTATGCACATGATTGAAAGTAAAAATGTTACAAACTTCTGTTTTAAAAAATTTAATCTTGTGCATTGTCTCCTAAGCATGATGATCACTGCAAGAATTTATTGACCTAAAGGGCTGCATTGTCCCCACAGTGGCACCAGCACAACCTGGATATGTGCATACTTGCTGCCAAGGTGGAACATAACAAGCTGAGAGGTGTGGGAGAGGAAGACGGTTAGGTGGTGATGGTTGGTGGGTGAGTGTGAACAGCAAGAATGCAAAAGTGTGGAAGAAGGGGGTGACTCATTGGCGAGCTCGACACTCATGTTAATGACAAGACAAGTGCATGCGTGTGTGTGTGTGTATAAGTGTATGTGCAAGCTTGTGTGCGCATATGTATGGCATGTCACTCTATTTTAATAACTGCACAACGTCATCCTGCACGTGTGTGTATTGAAAAAACTATGTACTAGGTTTCACCATTATTATGTTGTTGGCCTCAACATGCTGTAAACACAATATCAACATTAGGAATGTAACAATACATGAATTAATATTGAACCGTACGGTGCACTCGTGACGGTTCAGGTGCACAGAATGGTACAGAGAATGCACGGTATAATTATACACAGCATAATGTATGAACATAACATGAAACCAAATTCACACACGCGAGTTCCACCCGGAACCCTTACCAGCCGTAAGTCTTTAGCAAGTTTAGCACATGCTGACTGAGCCAGTGTAGTAGACTCGCCTGCTTCTTTCAAATCTTGGAATCATTAGGCTTCTATAAACTTTCGAAAGTGCATGGATTAAACACTGTTAATGAAATGAAGCATTTCACGGAGGTTGAGTGACGCTCAAAACAATTAATCTACCGCTTATGCCACAACAGCAAGGGAGAGGCTAGCTTCGTCAGACTGCACACAGGAAGTCACAGACACTGCAGCGAATCCAGTTCAATTTTTAAAATAAAATACCTTATGCAGGTGGTTTTGTTTTACTAAATGACATGTGGACATCTGCACATGTTAACAGTGTTTTTCTCACCTCAGCCAGGGAGCAAAAATAGACAGGATAGGAGGATGATGTAATAATGAAACTTCTGTACCGAATACACACCGTGCAAAAACTAAAAGTGAAACGTGAAGGGTCAAAGCAAAGATCTGTTCCTTAACATAACCAGCCACATGTGGCTCTTTTCCTACATCTAACCCAGTAATTTTTAACCAGATACGCAAACCAAATCCTTAGTTTCACAAACCTAACCAATCTGTGACCATTTCACAATGTATTCCATGTGTTTAGAAAGGCTTTGTAGCAGGAAGAACACAGATGTTACCAGGGTACTTTATGCATCTGTGTCAGAAGCCAGAGGGGATGACAAAAGAGCAGATTTTTGACGAGGTGTTATAAGAACATGTTGATTTAGATGTATGGGCTATGTAAGATTGATTAGGAGACAAATCCTTGGAGGCTCAGTGAAATCCTGTCCAATCTGAATCAAGAGAACACAATTACAGCCAAACCACAAGACCGAGCTGCAGTAAACCCCTCAGATTTACCCAGACAAAGAAAGAAAGAACCAGATATGTGTGCGCGTGTGTGTGTGTGTGTGTGTGTAAGTAGATAGATAAAATCTGTCTGCCTGACCATGTTTACATTTTCTTTGTGAGGACAAATACTGCCTAGCTGTGCAAATTGGCGTGTCTTTCTATACTCTATGCACCGTATTTGTGCGTGTGTGTGTCTGATGATGGTTGCTATGCCACATTTTGTCAATTCAGACAAATCTGGAGTCTCAGCTGCATGCTTTGCCCTTGCATTGCTTCACTGCATCCACACTCACACTCACACATGGGATAATCAGCCATTTCCCCTACCTCAGCATGGCGTTGTGTGTACATGCATGGGTCTCTCTGTGTGTAAATGGCGCCTCCTCTCCATGTGACAGATGGGCTCCAAAGTGGTGGTTCACATGGGGCTGACAGAAAGTCACTTTTGGACCCAACAACCTTCATACCTCCCAAGAATTTTTTGGATGCGGGGGACATCCTGTTGAACTGGACGGACTCAAGATCTGTGCAAGTACACTGGCAGAATGTGCCTGGGTACTAGAACAGACAACTGTGCCAAACAAGGCCAAAGAGGGCCTCACCAGCCAAACTGAGCCTCAGACCAACAGCCTGTACAGAGAATTAGTTTTTAATATTATGTAAATTGCCTTGGTAAATATGGCTTCAGAAGCAACTGCCAGACCTATAAAGCACAGAATTAACAATGAATTTCATTTGCAAAATAAAGTGTAAATTGTGAAGTGAAGGAAGGAGAAACAGATGGCAGCCACAGAAGGTAAGAAAAGGGCAAATGGACACCCTCGTCTGTGCTGTCTCTGCTAGCACTTTCTGCTACCAAATTTTGGAGACGCCAGTCAAACATGCTGCAAGGCAGCTTTCTCAAACCCTGTCTGATGCACTCACTACAATACTGCTAGTAAGTTTAAGGTACACTGGCTGCATTGTAACTTGTCACTTTTATTTGCATCTATAGCACAGAAAGCTCACTGCAGTATCTACAAAATATAGAATTACAATCTTGACATTAATTGTAATCATAATGACCAGGAATTGTGTGGTGAGAGGGGAGAAATGACCAGTGTTTGAATAATTTATGAAAACAAAAAACTATACTATGGCTGTTTACCGCTGTTTTTAATACTTAGTTTAAGGCCATCCAAGATCCATGATGATGATCCATGACCCTCTGCATGTTTAAACCACACCAGCTCTTACAGTGGCACTTTCATTAGGTTGTGTCTCCTCAGTGTTGCTGGCGGACAAAGAAATCTCTTTTGACTGGTCATGTAACATGAAATGAATACATTATAATGTCATTAATTGATGAAATAGAGGGCAATAGCAGTGGCAGGTTTCACACAAGCCAATTAACATGTTATAGAATTTACTGTACCCTACTATACGGATAGAAACACCTGCAATGCATATGTAATTAACAACTGTTACAAATATCAGGTTTAAATACTACTTTTAGAGCCCCACAAAACACAAGTAGCCAGATGGAGAATGGTATTATTAATTATTAATAAGCTAAAGTTCTCTTGTCATAATAAAGTTTTTCAGTCCATCATAAGCTATGGCAAAGGTCATAAATGTAGGCCCTTTGTCTGTTTTAGAATGAAAATATTATATTATTTCCTTTTACCACCATTTGTTTCTCCTTATCAATCTGTCCATTCTAAATTTGTCTGTGACTTCTAATTGCAACCATGTGCTAAACTGATTCAGCTTCAGCTCAGACATCAAAGAGGACGTCAGAATATTACTAAACAAGACTGAGAGACAGACGACCCAGAGTGAACAGAGCCTCATGGTGGATCACCACCTAAAACAGAAACCCATTCTCTGAAACAGCAGGAGAGGAAGTCAAGAAAACTGAAGCTGTTTATTATTATAATCAACATTACAAAATAGCAGTATGCCTAATAGAGACTCTTCTCCCAGGTTACAGAGCCCTATCTCCATCAATATACGGGGCTGAAATTATACTTCTTGGCTTTCTTGTCCCCTGCTTCCTTTCTTTTCTGGCCTCATCTCTGTCATCACTTTGAAATAATTTCATCCATCTTAAATCTTCATATCTTTGCGTTTGTGTACTCTGTCCCTCACTCTCTTCACTGATGTATTCTTTATGTGCAAGTCATCTCAGGTGACACTTTCATGTGCAACTCAGCTCTCAGGTGTAACACTCAAGCTGTCCTACAAAAATCACTGTACATTCATTCTTTTTTCATTATCAGCTCCGATTCAACACACTTTTCTTTGCCTTCCTCCCTCACCCATTCTCTTTCTGCTTCTGTCTCTCTCTCTCTTTCATCTCTCCTTCCTTATGATGTTATGCCACTGTGCCAATAAGGAGGAGCAGAAGGAGAAAGGAGAAATGAATCTGGGTCACAGGAGGCCATGCATCTCAAGTCTCCACTCCGCCACAATAAAAAGGAAATTGATCTGTGGCTCGCCTGCTCTCCCATTCCCTTTAGCCTAGAGCCCAGGCACACACACACGCACACACAGCTGACTCAGTCCATGGAAACAGTGTTCATCCGCCTCTTGGATCCATCATCCTTTTTCCAAAGCAGCAGGTGCACCCACACTGGGAGCACACAAATGGAGCATCATACAGATACACACTGGGTCTCCTTCCTCTTCACTATCACCAAGTGTTTATGTGCGAATGCATGAGTCTGTTCTGCAGTTCAAAACAACGCAGTGGTATGAAAGCAATTCATTAAAGACTTTAAACTACAGTTGACTTTTTTTTTTTTTTTAAATCTTCTGTTGCCTTTCTAATGTTTTGTCTCTCACCTTGCCATTCATTCATCTCTGCTTCTGTAATCTGTGTCCAAATACAACTCAATAATACAGACATAAGTCAAGATTTGACTGACTTTTTATGAACTTGAAAAATTATCATCAGTTGTGAGAAAAGCTCCAAGATAAACAAACTAGGGCTA
>JAQFJA010000021.1:8212984-8230748 GCA_029874485.1 Naso brachycentron
TCTTGATGTCTGAGGTAACCAAGCAAGTGGTCCAGCTTGAGATAACAGTCCCATGGGAAGAGCGGATGGAGGAGGCACAAGAGAGAAAGAAGGCCAAGTATGCTGCTCCAGTGGCTGAGTGTCGGGAGAACGGGTGGAAGGCCCGCTGCGAGTCTGTGGAGGTGGGCTACAGGGGCTTTGCTGGGCAGTCCCTACATCGAGTCCTGGGACTCTTTGGGAATTGCAGACTGCAACGATGCAGAGCCATCAAGAACATGCTGGAGGCTGCTGAGAAGGCGTCCCGATGGCTCTGGATAAAGAGGGGTGACGCATGGCGTAGTGTGCTACCATCAACCACAGCTGGGTCGCCCAGGTGAGGGTGTCTGATGATTAGACCCGAAACACCTTATGACCTCGGGTTCATCACTGATGATGTGTCCAGGTTGCACCACAAGGTGTATTCAAGAGCTCCAGAGGTGGAAAGTAACTAATTAAATTTACTCCCGTTACTGTAATTGAGTAGTTTTTTTCTGTACTTGTACTTCTTAACTAATTTTTAAAATCTGTAATTTTACTTTTACTTAAGTGGGTTTTGTTTGAAGTATTGTGCTTCACTTCATTTTTAAATCACATCTGTGACTGAGTTAAAAAAAAAAAAATGTAGGCCGAAATAAAAAAACGAAAGGAAAAAAAAAATCATGGCCTGGAAGCGACTGCCGTGAATGATGGGAAGGAGAACAAATTGGCACTAAATCACATCGGTAGCCAATAAAACTATCCAATCGCAAACCGGCCAATTGAAACCCTGACATTTAGAGCATAAAAAAAGCCCTACTGCAGCAGCCACAGGTTTGAAGAGTTGAGGTGAACCTGCACAGTGCAGGAGCCATGAGTTCATTCAGAGATGCAGATTTATTTGGTGCAGCAACAGCAGCAGCACTGGTTGAACATTGTGAAGCAAGAGTAGAGTGGGAGGGACGGCCGGCCTTGACCTGAAAATACCACAACAACAATTTTCATGGGTGTAACACCTCCACTGCTACAACTCCTTCCTATGGTAACACTGTGTATATTTTGTTTTCACAAATTGCTGTAGTTTGATTCATTAATTCAATTCATCGTTTATCAGAGAAAGAAGAGAAATTCATAAAACATCAACAGCTAAAAAGAAGCTAGTAACTAGTACTGTGAGTATTTTTTTTAAAACAGTAATTTGTACTTTTACTTAAGTACTTTATAACACTTTAACTTGTAATTGAGTAATATTTCAGCAATGTAACAATACTTGTATCTGAGTAAAAATTTTCAGTACTCTTTCCACCTCTGCTCGTCTTTGAACATTTCTGCCATCTGCATGGTCTGGTGGGTATTCAGCAATGAAATAAGCAAATTCTACTATTGCACTCAAGGTCACGACGTCTTTGCACTGTGTTATTTATTTGCATTGTTTGATTGAAAGTCCTCTAGTGGTAGAAATTACTTATTGCTGGTTTAAATGATATATTGGTCACATTTATATGTAGTCCAATAATTTAAAAAATATACATCCACAGAGCTTTTAGAAAAGATCCTCCCCCCCAAATAAATAGAGTGTAAATTAATTATTTGAAAAACTTTGTTTACCTCTGTTTAAGATGGACAAAGGCTTAGGAGCTAATAGTCTAATGATGTTGGCACCAAATGGTATCTCTGTGTCTTCAGTGATTGAGATTCCCTGTAGTAATGGTTTGAAATTGTCTACAGGATCTTTAAGTAATAGTAATAATAAACACTCAGCTTTTTATGAGCTCAGAAAGACAATTGTATTTTGCTTTGTGACAAAACATTTTCCAGCTAATCCACAAGGCTTAACTATAATAGCTATTCGTGAATAGTTTATTTAGCTTGACATATAGGAGAATGCTGTAAACTCATAATGGAACACAGCATTCAGTTTGTCAGAAAAATTAAATTCAAAATCAACAGATTTGGAGATATGTTTTCATAGAAAGCGCATGAACGATTGAAATCAGAAAAATGCACTTCACTGTCTGAAGAAGAGCCTAGATGCTCAAACTTCACCTTCCCTTTGGGGGTAGTTAATAAATATCCTGGGAGCATTTATCCAGTGCGCGGACTCCATTTTTCTACTTGTATGTGCGTGCTCATGATCACTTTTCACATGAAATAAGAAAAGTACCTGGTAAGCAAAACTGTCAGAAAAATGTAGTGGAGAAATAAAAAGAGGAACGTACAAGAATAGTTTACATCCCAACACTGATGGTTGTTTTCTTGCTGCCATCTGTATTGAAAATCCTATGAGTGACTGACTTGCAGACAAGCCAGTTCCCTGATTGGCACATTGAAATTGCATCACACTGGAACACTCTGTCAGGCTGAGTGAGCCTACAGGGGAACATTAGAGCAGAGATGTTGGGTCTGCAGGACAGAGCGAGTGTCCAAAGGCTGAAGATGTATGAGGGAGAGCATAAACTGAGTTAGACAGGTTATTACTGTGTAGTTATGTGGGTAATGGCAAAAACATATTTCTCTTCAAAACTTAATGTATGTACTTGCAAAAAAAAACAATTTCTTCTCTCTTTAAAATGTGCCATTATGTGCTCTGTATGTCAGCACAAATATATCGCCAGCTGGGCTGGAAAGAAAGTCGATTATTTAAACTTTCACAGTTTCTACTTTTGCATTTGGTGCTAAAAAAACACTTCTGTTGCTTTTTCAATTGGGATTTGGAGCAGCACTTTCTTTTTCTTGCAGTAAACATTCAGAAAACCTAAATGCAAAGCCTCACAGCCATGAAACATCTTGGCAAACAAGTGTTCAGCCCCACCACTGAGCAGCTGACAAGAACGGCTAAAAATGTAAAAACAGTTCTGTTTTCTCCCATCTCTTCACTTACAAGTTTTACATTGTGGTGCAACCATCTGCAATGAGGTCTCTCCTAATCTATACTTCAGTAATCTCTGCCGTGCTCTGTCCCACCTAAGAAAGTCTCCTTCAGTGAGACAAAACAGGAGATTACAGACAAGGGCAGCGGTGACACAGAGCTGCCATCTGATGGGAAGACAGCTTTCCCACGGCCATGATGTCTCCAGTGAGCCCCAGACACCTTCAAGACTATCAAAACAAACCGGAGAGCACATGTATGTGTGTTTGCATGTGTGTGTGTGTACAGGTACCAGGACATGTGGTCTACTATCACCTGTTGCCTTCAGTGCAAGGTGAATAGATAGAACAGTCACACAGCAGAGGTGTGTGTGTGTGTGTGTGTGTGTGTGTGTGTGTGTGTGTGAGTGCGCCTCTGCATAAAGGTGCCCTGCTTCTCTAAACATGAGTTGTTTAAAAGAGAGGAAAATGAAAATCCATAATCAGATAAGTAAACACCCACAGTCCCTCTACTGGGGTCCAAAAAAAAGAGAAAAATCTGATAAAAAGCTGAGATAAATTATTATCGCAGTGCGTGAGGAGACAAAGGGCAGGGATGGGTGGGATTGTATCTGCTGTGAGATTAGTGTTCTGGTTGACTGGCAGCCACAGACTGAGAGCAGACACGGGGGTCCACAGCCAAACCACAAAACCACTTTCTCACGCTGGAGAACACAGCCCAGCTTACAGCACCCTCAAACAAATGAATCAAAGCTTCACCGTCAGCTGAGACACTTGAATCTCTAACTCACCTTTGAATTTCAGTTTTAGTAGTTTTCTACTATTTTTAATCAGTGTGGTTATCTCGACGATTCGAGTTACATTGTTTCTGGCGAGACCTTTGGCGATACAGTAAGCTGTGATTGCAGGCTCACTTTTGGACCTCACCTCCCAGAGTTCTTGTTAAAACTTAACAGTGTCGACTGTATGATGTCAGTAGGTAGCCTGCTTCCCTTCCTCAGAAGGTTTTTTTTTTTTTTTTTTTTTTACTTTTGGACCTGTACTTGAACTGTCCCTGCCCAGATGCTATATATTCTTCATGCATTGATCTGCCATTACAACTCAGAAAATAAAACACGTACGTACGCCCATTAGACACAACAGCGAGCTTGTGCCGTCAGCTCCACTTACTATCTGGGCACACCAGCTCCTTCTGATGGATGTAAAAGGTGTCACTAACTGTGCACTGCTACTGAATTAGAGAGGGAGTGTCACCACAGACACCCAGATGCTAGTACTTGGCAATGCTGCAAATACAAGTGTTTTCATCAGTGGGCCGAAGGCTCAATCAGCATTGTTTTAGCTCACTCTGTGATAGATAGTGAATTGACAGACCTTTGTTCGACATTACCATTGTAAGTAAAGAGTACCAGGGTACACTTGCATGATTTTTTTTCCTTTTCTTTTTTTTGTGGAGGAAACTACACTGACCAGGAGAGGTCGTCTTAACCATGACCATGATTTTTTTGTTAGCCACCGAGACCAGTTAACCTAATCCTTTACCAAAATGCTAAACTGTTTGTCTAAAGCTTACATTGTTTTGAAAGGCCATTAAAAAGCAGCAACAAAATCTTTCCAAAATGAGATGCACACTATCTAAACAAAGTGTTCCCTTTTGCTTAATTGAAATTATTGTTTTTGAGGCATTTTATGTTTTTATTATAGAGTAAACAAATGAGGGAAGAGGGAGAGTGAAGGGGGATGACATGTAACATCATGTGATCGTCTCTGGTTTCATATGGGATGTTGTACATCATGGTGTGCCTTCACCCACCAGGGCAACCCTGGCATGATAAATTGGATTAATTATTAATTTGGTTACATTTAAGATACCAAATTAAACACAGTCAAGTCTTCCTCGGTGGACAGACTTTCTCATATGTTGCCCTTTCCTGCTGAAGATGACAGTGAGATGTGGATGAAAGCTTTAGAAAAAGCTAGTAAGTGGATCTTGAGTTAACAACTGTTTCCCATTTTTAAAATAAACTCAAATCACTGGTTAAACTGGTGCATTTTCACTAAAAGCAGCTCTTTAAAATTCCCTTCCAGGCTGCATTTATGCAACAAAAAATCAATTTACATTTTTTATTAAGTGGTGCTTGATTGAAAATGGTAGAGCTTACTCAAATCTCAAAGACACTCTATGCAAAGGTCAGCAGCTACCAGAACGGAACAAACCTACAGAGAGATTTCATTAAAGCTAAAACACCTCAGCAAACATTTGCTCCTCATAAGCTTTGATTAGCCATCAAACATATGTTAAAATGAATCAGACTGAGTGTGACTGGAAGAAGTGTGCACATTTGTTTTAGGTTGGCGCAGTGGAGCAGAAAAGTGTCTGAATAATACATGACATAGTGTTTTAATTAGCAGGCAATGGGGGCACTTGGTAATTAAAACATAGGCTGGTTAGAAAAGGTCAGAGGCTGCTGCTGGGGCATGAAGTTAGCTTGAAAGACAGCAAGTAATCTGGGGGCACTCGTACTCAAAAAGCATCTAAGTGTCATTATGGGAGCATTTACAAAAAGATCTTTCTGCTCTTCTTTAAATGTAAATGCGGATTATTTTTCAAATTGAAGAGCTGTTTTTTAATTTTTAATTTTTTTAATTTTTTTTTTTTAATAAAGACAACTTTGAAAGTGTGATCAAAGATTCAAAGTTACCCTGATCACAGTTCCCTTTTCTCTGTGGATTTTCATCTTGATGGTGTAAATATCCAAACAGCATACACAGAAGAGTTCAGAAGAGAAAGCAAATGTGCCTCCTCTGCCTTGAAATTTCGTGATTTAAAGGACTTCTTTGTGTTTGCTTTCCCCACCAGATTTTATGAAAAAAGGACAGCACATCAGAGTAAATAATAAACAAATTGATGAATATGAGGGGTGACCGATAAGGTTGTGGCAAAAGGGAAAAGGAGATTTGTTATACCGCTCTCATTTTCATGCACATGCACTTCAACTCTTTGAGTGATTATGCAAAAAGTTTTTAGTTGATAACTTTTGTGGTATTTCTGAAAACTGCAAGGGGCATGACTTAAGACTAATTTATAATTTCGCCACAGCGCCAAAAAAGTTAAAGTTTTCTTTGTTTAATGTTAAAACAAGACTGTAGTCTTGAACAAGACAGGAAAGTTAAGTGTGCATAAGTTTGCATGATAAGCTCATGATAGTTTGCTGCTAATCTCTATGAACAGTCTGTAGAAAGTCTGTAGACACAGTAGGGCGATCTTGGTACTGGAAAAGCCCTGGTTTCCGGTTGTAGTCTTTTGTAGTCTGCGTAATTAACGGCGGGCTGTTAACTGTTAACGGCGTGTAAACTGGTTACTTGTGAAAAGATCCACTGGTAGATGTGGTCTCTCAACTCCAACTCCATTCTCGCATCTGACTGTAAACAGTTTGACTGTAAACAGCGAGCGGCACATGGAGAAGGATGTCGGAAATGGAAATTCGCCTCCTCCAACGGAAGCCCGAGAATAATGGGGTTTGCCCCCAGAGGCTGTATCGCTGTCTGCTGGAAGTCACACGGCGAATGCAGCCGATGGGTTCCGAGATTGGTTTGCTGCAAATGCGTTAGCCTGTTTGTTTAGCTGACTGTTTAGTATCGCCACATGGATGTTTTAGGCAAGACCCCCTGATTTAGCCTGTGTGCCTGTTCTGTCATTTTCACAATTAACACAGGTGAGGTTAATAATGGGTCGATGCAATCACTTACAATTGACGCCACCTGGGTATACTGACAGTGAATTGTCAGGATAAACTTCGAAAGAGGGCGCTTTTGCAAGATGTCATTGTGCCAAATAATATTAAAAAGCAAAACTTAGTATTGTCCTAGTCCGTCTTTATGGTCTAACTGTTATTTTATATTAGTTTTGGACTTACTGACTATTATAAGCAATTCTAGCCAACTTCAAAGGATGATAAAAGCATGCCGTTATGATCTGTATCTGTCAGATACGTTAAACCAGAGGTAGCCTGTTGTACTATTGTGTGATGCTGTAGTTAAAACTAGGGTCCTAAAACTGCAGTCCTGAAACTGCAGCCTCCTCTACTGCAGGAGTGTAGTATTGGCTACATCTGTTAGTCATGACCCAAACTTACCAAGATGCATAAGGCCAATACATCAGAAAAAAATCTTTAAAAAGGGATGTTTCAATTAATGAAAAAGCAAAGGGAGAGAGAGAGAAAATAAACATGGCGTTTGTGACTTTTGCATGAATATCAGCTTTCAGAGGCTGCCAAACACACTGTTTTGAAAGCCACGCATTTAAAAATTTCTGTTGATGAAGCAATGCTAATGAAGTGGCACAGCAAGGAAAATGGCGTGCCATTTAATCACGTCCTCAAATCTTTACACAATAATGCTTTCAACACACTTCCCCACACTCTAGTCAGTCATTAATAATTTTCCTCAGTCACATTAAAAACAAACAAAATGCTTCCTTCCTAAAACTCAGGGGATGAATGAGATTAGATCCCGATCGTTAACCTGCATTACTTGGCGTACAAATGGCTCCCTGTTAACTATACATGTCACAGGGGGAGACTGGGAAAAATCTAGCTGAAACCTTGTCATAGTTAATCAACTCAAGTACCATCTGTAGCACCTTTCCTGGCATGTGGGTGACACTGGAGTTTGAACAAACTTACAAACTGGCCTTTTACTATTCCCAGCCCGAAGAGCTCAAAAGCTGCTTGACGGTAACTGTGTCCGACACTGTGACAGGGGCCGGGGAACAAAGCTTGACACCACAAGCCCTCCCATCCTCCCGTGATACATATTGCTCACTCTTCCTCACACTCATACACAAACACCGCCGGGGACTTGTCACCCACTCACACTGAAATCAGTGAAATCTCCCCCTGCAGCCCCTGCAGTCCCTCCAGCGTTTGTGTTATTACCGGTTTCCATTATATCTTTCACGCGGGGCCAATAAAGCTTGAATCTGGTTATGAGATGGGAACCGAGAGCTGAACATCTCAACCTTAATTAAGCTGTCTGTTGCTGTGAAAAGAAGCATGCGTGCACATACACACGGAACTCACAGAAGCAACAAAGACGGGGACGGAAGAGCATAAAAAACAAAATGATTACTTCCGAGAAGAGCAGATGGGACAGTGCAAGGGAAGGAAGGCTAGATGAAGAGGAGGGGGGTGAACGAATGAAAGGGAAATGAAATGTGAGGAGACAAGTGGTGAGAGGGATTGTCATTGGAGCATTGAAAGTATATCAGCGCATCCACAGCGACCAGCCAACCATAAGTACAATTTACAAGATGTGATAGTGCTGTTATTTATGTGTGTGAGAACAGGGGAAGTTACGTGTACTCCAAGACAATGTGAGCACATGCCGTTCTACTTTATTTAGGCCCACACACACTGCTCTGCCACAAGGTCATCTCTAGTTCTTGTTACTTTCTTCGAAGGTTGTTTCCCACAAGCAGATACATGCACGTTTGCAGGCTTGTACACCTGCAGTCAAAGTGTGTCAGTGTGTGTGTCCGTGCAAAATTCAGACTACAGCTGACCGTCCTAACAAGTGAACTGAGAAAAATGCTTCAAATGACATCTGTTGCCCTAAGAGAGCATAAGCAAAAAAAACATAAATTACACTGTACTTAGGCTACATTCTGTCAGTCTGGACATATGCATTCATTCAACACTCTTCCACTACAGTTCGATGGTTTTCTTTGCTTCAGGCAAAGGTATTCAACATGGCACAACAGCAGTTATTTGAGGGAAATACACCATAAATTAGGATGAACAAACGGATCCTGGAAGTCATTGGGAAGACTGCACAGCCCTGAGAGAATAAATATACCCAAGATTGTACTAACACTGAATTTACTGCAGATGTCTGTCTGTAAACCAGAATTAAATAAAAATACATGACATATATAATGTGATGTGGAATATATACATTTACTAATGCACTCAAGTACAAATTGAGGGTACTTGACTAGCATGTTTCCATTTTTATTCAACTTTATATTTCTACTCTCATTTCAAGGTTAAATATTGTATTTTTTACTCCCCTACTTACACTGGCAGTTTTAGTTACTATTTAGACGCCTTTTCTTTTTTTTTTCCCATAACCTTCCTGTAGACTGCAGTAAAATCAATGTATCTCCAAACTTTGGTTTTGTAATTTTTCTGATTTACTGATTGTTTCTTTCTGGTTGGATAAAATTCTCCTGCCTCTTACACTAAAAAAAACTATTTCAAAAAAACTCTTGGATAAGCAGGAAAATAAGATGACCATGATGTTACAAACACAGTGATCTTACCATGCATTGCTGCAAACTATCCAAATGTGTAAAAAGTGATTAAAATTACCTCAAGCTAAAACATTTAGTTAGCTGCAGGCTTCAGCAGTGAAATGCAGCATACACACGTGATGCAGCAGGATTATAACAATACAAATACATTACATATAATAATGGCAAAACACTAACATGGAGCATTTTTCTGCAAAACGAGTGCTGTTGCTTTAGACTTCAGTAATATTATGAGCGCAGAACTTTGAGTTGCAGTGGAGTAACTTGTGTGGTATTTGGATGAAGTACTGCCACCAAGGATGCAGTTTAAAGGACTAATACCGTGGATGACCCAATGTGAGCGCGCTGCTCCGCCGTGTGTCCGAGTCCCGTTACTGCAGCTCGGGCCTGCGTTTACTGTTGCTAGGCAACGAGATCAGCCATAAAGTCCACCACGGTCTCAAAAGCCTCTTTATTTCCTCTTTTTTTGGTGTTGATTTGGTATGGTTTTTGGGGGGTTTGGGTTTTTTTTTTTTGACATGGCAGAAAACGAGAAAGTTAACGAAGTTCACCAAAACGCAATTCACGTTGAAACGATCCGAAAGGAGCAAAGACACCAGAAACTCCACACACAGTTCAGCATCAACCCATCCAGGAAATGTAAGTTATTTAGCTTCAGTTAACGTCAGCTGGTCTGTCCTCTACCTGCTGTCCTTTTCTCTGTAACGTCACACATGTAATTAACGTTTGACCGTTCATGGGTCGAAATTTAGCTTTCAATCGACTGAATATCTGCTCTGGAATACGCATTTGATCCCTCACTAACACTGGAGCAACATTAGCTGACGTTACTGTGTGTTTTCTGTGTGTCAAAGCTCAGAGAGGAAAAATACTCGCTAGATTCTTTCAACAGTTTTTTATTGGGACTAACATTCACAGAAGTAACCATTAAAGGCACCACTCGTGACTCAAATGTGAGCAATACGTTTACCATCGCTATAAAAGTTTAAAGCTTCTTCCTTTTAAATACATAAAAACAACAGCAGACACAACAGAAAACGTACAATGAAGCTAATTTTCTGTCTGTTGATGCTGTTGAAGTGACTGTTGTGTATGTGGCCTTTTTCTTCACAATGTGTACGTGTGTGTCCACTGTCTCTCAGTACATGTCCTGCCTGACAAACCAATGTCCAGGAAACCAACAGAAGTGACTGCAGAAAACTGTGAGTTTACACTGATTCCACTGACACCAAGGAGAAACTGTTTCTCCTCTAATCTGGATTAATAAATTAAGACAGCAGGCCTATTACGTAACTCTAGACCCATGTGATCCAAAACAGGAAGAAGCAGTTAGAGAATTCTGAGGACATCTGTGTTACTGATCAGGTATGTTTTTCTTTTCCAGTGGACTTCATCGAGAGTTTCCACAAGGCCCGCCTGGAACCCACCAAGAAATATACGATGCCACAGACTGTGAGTCAGGAGATAGGATGGATTTCAACTCCACTGGTGAGGAAAAATTTCTCTGATCGTTTATTACAATTAATAACTAAACTTCTGGACAACAGGGAGGCATGATGAACAGAGGCTGCACATAAGGAAGAATTATGAACCTGAAAGTCTAGATATTGCTCAAAATTTAAATTAATAAGCTGATGAGTGTTACATGCACGGGCGTTTCTACAGACAGAATTAATTCTATTTCAGAAATGTAACTAGTATGGCTCCACAAAAATGGCTGAATTCACACAATCCCAGCTGTTATTATAATCCAACTCTAATCAGAAAAAGCTGTTTGACCCAACAAAAATTGATTGCTAGTAATTTGCATACAATTAGCAGTAACACCATGCTAACCCTCCTGTACTTTTCAAAGTATTTTTGCTGTCAGATTTGATTCACTTTCAGTTTTATGTTATTTCAAGGGTTTCAGCATTGTGAAAACATTAACAGTGACATCCAAAGACACCACACAAACATGTCTTTTCTGATCTTATGCAATGGTCTTAAAAAAAGGACTATATTATCCAGTTGTTACTGAAATGCTAAATCCATCTACTATTTGTTCTCCAGGTCCCATCGGACCGCAGTGATGAGAGGTTCCATTTTTTCCGAAGTAGCACGGACGTCACAAGGCACCAAGAATCTGCCCTGCGTTCATCAGCATTAGAACAAAACAGAAAATAAATCCTCCAAAAAGTGGAAGCTTATGTTCACATTTTTATTCATCACCAGTTTGCCCCTTTGCATTTCCCTCTCAGCAAACTAAGAAAAAGATGTGCAGGGGAAAACTTTGAAAAGGTCTACACAAAACACTTGCCCATCACATACTTATCATAATAATGAATGGGAAAGGGCAAAACGAACAGCTGTTCAATATTATAAAATGTCATGTTGCACTGGAGAGAATCAATGTGTCAAGGAACTGAGTTTGAAAAATCAAATCACAATACACCCAACAGGAGCACATGGTGTAAACTAGATGATAAAGTGGATCTTACAGTCTTTAAGGTGTAAGACAGTGGCTTAAAAACGATCTTACATAGGAGAGACAGTTAATTCCAGACCATAAAAATTGGTCTATAACCACCAATAAAAAATAAGACATTTTCGTAACATTCAAATTTTGTTTGTTTTTAAAGAACTCTGTGTAGCGTTTCTCTTGTCCACCCCTGATTTGATGATTTCAGCAAAGGGAAACATTTTCTTCACCAGTCGTCCTTCAAACAGCTTCCTTTGAAATACGGCAGGATGTCTCTCTCTGTCTGTGTCTTGAAGGGTCCTCCGTATAAAGCCAGACACTTTTTACAAAAGGTGTATTGTACAACAGGTGTAAAACAGAAGTTCTCGTAAATGTCTCATGATGTGTATAGAGGAGGCGAGATCCAACTCCAGCCTTCAGCCTCTGTCAGTTTTTTACGAGCGAGCCTTCATCTTCTTGCGTACAGACTTTCCTGGGCGTTTCTGAAAAACAAGTGGAATGGGGAAATAAAGTGAGCTTCTCTACAGTACAACGTTGTTTTCTCCAATACATTTATAATTATCTTTGACAAATTGTCAATATTAATTAAATAAGTCAGCAGTGTTTTATGCATGTCAGGCTCACATTTTGTTTTCCTCCTTTTCCTCCTTTTTTCCCTCCTTTGCCGCCTTTTGCATGAGCCACTTTGGCACGGAAACTGGAAACATCATTGTAGCTCTCTTTGGTGTTCCACTTCTTTCCACTCTTCTTGCCTCCAAAGCCAAACTTCTGGTCTCTGTATTTTCTCTTAGCACTGGGGCTGTCAACATAACAACAATATGTGAATTTTGTAAAAAACGAAACAAAAGCACATACACTAAATGTCTAGAGGGAAAAATCTCACACTCGATATGAAGGATGAAAGTGTGTCCAGCTGAAATTCAACTTCTTACCCCTTCTTGTTCAACGCTTTCTTGGAGCCCTGAGAGGAATCTTTCCCTGTCTTCTTGTCTCCTTCCAGGAAATCTAGTTTGTCAGTCATTCCTAGAAGAGGGGAAGATCCAAAACCTTAAAATCTAAAGTTGAATTTGACCTCATACTCACACATTCATGTTTTGGTGACCAGTGTTCATGTGGTTCCCTTTTCCACAGTGCACGTAAATGACACAATAAAACACAGTGAAAGTTGTTATTTAAAAAAAAAAAATCAAATCAAAGAATGAATAAAACTACAGCAAAAACTCACCTTTCTGGTATTTCTTTACAGCAGACATCATAGCTTTCTTCTCTTTCTGCCTTTTCTGCATCACTGCTATTTGGACCTGGCACATATTCACAACCATATTAATTTTTTACACCCAAAAAGAAAATTTTGCATCCTTACCATTACATGTCAGTTATCAACAGTGTAAAGACTGGCCTGTAGTTCACATAAATAGGAAACAATATTGTGGATGTTGAAGGGTATTTTAAGAAGGGGTGGCATGGCAACACTTGTAGCAGGTTAATGTAAACAATATTGTTTCTTCTATGCTCCTCAAACATCTGCTGCTTCTGTCCAATGAACAAGGTACAATCCAGTCAGAGTAACAGTACAAAACAAACGCCAACCTTTTTGCCAAACTTCCTCTGCTCCCGCAGTTTCTTGGCCTTCTCCGACTTCTCCAGTATCATCTGCTTTGAGATCAGCTTTTTCCTGATCTGGATAAAGGAAGAAAAAAAAACGTTTTGATTCTGCCAATATGATGGGAAGAAGAGGAGTCTCTGTTTATGTGCCCGATCTAAAGTCCACTGCCTACACATATTACACATTATGAAGGAAAGTTACAAAAGCTCTGTGTCTTCTTCATCCAAAATGTTGGAACACATAGTGCATATCAAACATTAAGCTAGTACACGACTCAGTTTATGAAAGGATTAAGAACAGAACTGAGAAAAACGCTGTAGGTCTTTCAGCACAGCTTTCTTTTTTTTAATCTGTAACTTGTTATGATTTAAAAGCTTTGAATTGTTTTTGTTGTGTCATCTTATAAAAGACAGGAACTCAAGAGCAGGAACAGCTCACCTTCTGCATGTGCTGGTCTGACTTGGCCATCTCTGCAAAGTAATCATCAGGCCTCTTTGTGGCAATGCCGTGCTTGTTCAAGAGAGGCAGAGCCTCTAGGACTGAAGCCTGAGCTTGACGGTAGCTGCAAGTTAAAACAAAATGTAAAGGACTTGTAGACACTGTAGTAAGGCTGCAGCGGTACACCGTGTAAATGACCATCAAACCATCTACTTATGCGTTGTACTGAATCCTACCAGATCAGAGTTATTTAAATTATTTCAAGTTTATATCAAATTTCATGTCTATTAGGATGTAATATCTTGTAAAATTATAAAAAGCTCTTTTTTAAACTCCAATATTTTCACTTTTGACTTCCTACCATTAGCAAAGATCGTCCCTATCTTCTTTCAATGTTGATAAAATTTGACCATATGTATACTTAAGTCGATCTCAGAGCTCAGACTGCATTTTTAAATCCCATCCACTGCCAATAAAGTTGAAAATGGGCACAGAAACGCTAAAGGACATAAAGTTGCGAGGTATAGGTAATTCATCCTTCTGAAAGAGAATGTCTGAATTTATTGGGTCAAAAATTGCTGAGCGAGAGACAGAGAGAGAGGGGGGAGCAGGGAGCTGTAGACATAAAAGTTATTACGGCTAGAAAAATAGTCCCTGACAAGTGCTGCCTTCCTAGCTCGAAATGGGTGAAGACGGATTCTGACAGACATTCTTTTGAACTAACGTTGCCAGACATTTTCAGATATTTTCTGTAAAGTTTACTGAATGTGAACAAAATGTAAACAAACACGATATCTCGTAGTTGTTTGGGGGAAAATGCCTGGGGTTTATGTAACCTGACAATGACATGTAGTAATACTGGTATAATCCTTTGAGGTGCTTGGAAAAATGTAAGTCTGATCAATCTATAAAACCACTGCAACTCCATCTGCGGGAGAGGGATCACTAGAAGATCGAACGCTTCAGACTGCTACTCCATGAACTTTGTGGTGAGAATGTTTTGTCAAAAAGAGTTTGATGACATCGGTTTTTGGCAAACTGTCCTTCAGGTTATGGTCACTTACAAGAACATCTCCCTCTGGAAATCATCGTCTGCATTCACATCTCCGTTGGTCACATTTGGAACCTTCCCTTCAACTTCAGAGAGGACGTCTTTAGCCGGCAGGTTGGTCAGGTCTAACCTCTCCACCCAGGGAAGGTCTTTACAGAAGTCAGCAAGGCACTGTTTCAAACCGTCCTGCATACCAGCATGAACATTCGACAGCGTATCAACAAATGTCCAAGTATGGCAGCAACAAAAATGTTTCTGGCAATACTTTTCCACATTGCAACCAGGGCATCACAAAAGTCTGTTTACATTATATTCAATTAGTTACTTTCCTACAGACTATTTCCGTCCCCAGTAGAAATAAACTAAATTCTAACGATTTATTACACGGTGACTCACCACGTTGTTGACAGACGTTTTGGGTTTATCCACCAAAATGTTCATCCCTGGTTTCAACAACCCCTTTGCAAAGGCTTCTTGAAGCTAAAGAAAACAAAAACAAACAAAACAAAAAAAAAGATTAAGTAGGTCGCAGTGTCAAATTTACTTACATATCATATTTTCTTAATTTTCAATGAACTATATATTGGAAGACAGCAGTAAACTCTTAAACGTAGCCGTATCTGGTTGTGCGTAACATTATACCATATGACAAATCGACATCATGCCAACCAAGTGACGTTAACGTAAAAACAGTCGATTCAAACGTTTGGCATTTTCACTACAGCTTCAGCAAAGCAATCTTAACCGCTGTACAGTTTTGCATCAACGAAACTTCTTGTCCGAGTCCGGAGCAACAAGTCAACCTTAATGACACAGTTATTAGCTTTGGACGGCTAACGCTAATGTTAGCATGGCAACAGCTCTCTCACCTCATTGTCTGATAATTCGCTGTTTTCCTCCTCTGACTCCTCTTCGAGCAGCGCCTCCTCCTCTACTGACTCCATCGTCCTGCTATCGATAATCATAAGATGGGAATACGTACGAAAGTAGCGTTTAAGCTAAACGTGAGAAACACCCGCTGTGGATGGTTGCGGACACCGCTCGTCACATGTAACGCTGGTCACAGTTTATTTCACGTGCGGAGGAAGTGACGGTGTTGAATGTTCTACAAACATAATCCGCCGGCTTAAACAATATGTAAAGTAACGTTACAAAGGTTCCTATATGGAAAAACACATGATACACGCTAACGAGGTGGCGTCAGTGGTTACATTGAGTTGTAATATCTTGGAAAAAGAAGCATAAATATTTGTAAATACGTGTAAAATGAACTTTACCATCGTTTTACTAATTTAGTTTATTAAATTCCCCCATCACTCCTGGATATTTTACTATATTATTGCAATTCCTGACGGACTTCAAGCTTGTAATATTCCTCTTGTATAACATATTGTATCCCTAAATGTAAAAAATATATCAAAGTAAGGTAAAAGTATCAAAATAAGTACAAATACTTTTACCTTGGGCATGCAATGTCACGAAAGTCCTCCTGGAGGTGCTGTTGTGCACCCAAGCAGACTGTGGTGATAGATGGATGTTACACTCCACTGATTCATAGCTGTAATAATATGTATCTGAGCCTCATCCGAAGAAAAATGCACAGACATCAGATGGATGGATGGATGGATGGACTGTGTAGATGAAGCCTCACAAGTTTCCCTAGCCACATTATCAAGAAAGAAACTATTGACGTCACATTTCCAAACCTCTCTCCCCTAGTCAATTTCTGTCATTCTGACAAGGCACGATTCAGAGAAATATATGCAGTGTTGGCACAGTGTCATTGTACATTTGGCCTGTAGGAGGGAAGAACGGGGAGTTTGTCTTGTGTGTCTCACGTTTATCCATCTGCCTTTTTTCCTATATATGCCTGGGTTGTTTTGTTTAACCCCTTTTCACTTTTTGTTACTGTTTCAGTAAATGTCATTGACCGCTGAGAGATGAAACAGAATTTTAGGGTAGTTGTGACCAATTTAAGCCATTTCGCTATATTTCTTATGAGTTCAGTTTTAAACAGTGGCTGCACATTGATCCTGCCTCAAAATGAGATGGGAGATACTTATCTACTGTATCCTCACTCATATTTCCCAGCATTTCTTTCATATCTTCTTTCACTTCTTATAATGTTTTTCTAAAAGGTCAAAATATTATGCAAAGGCCATCCAGGTCAAATGTACGAACTTGTTATACAGTAAGATGGTCAGATTTCAGATTTGCTGTGTACAATCTGCAGAATAATTACTGAGCATTTAATTGGGAACCTCATCAAATAACTTTTATGTTGCCTGTTCTTTGTATTCATCATTTGCAGTCACGTCGCAGTTATGTGCAGAGGACTTGCAGTTAGAGACGGAGTGTGTTCATGCTGAATGCTGATGGTGTTCTTTGGCCAGTAACCATGAAAGTAACTGGATCTCTCTCAAAATGTCACTCGAAAGAGATTTAACTCAAGTGGTTAAGCAAGGATCTCAACCCTACCAAGAGCTGTATTAAGAGTTGTCAACCATGATACTGTACAACCGCGCTTCCAGAAAAGTTGGGACGCTGTGTAAAACATATATAAAAAAGAATGTGATAAGTTAAATCTTATATGAAGCAAGAAGGGAACAAATTTTTGCTTTCAAAACTTCAGATCCTCAACACTTACTGAGTGTGTTGAAAAGAGAAGATGATGTAACGAAGTGGTAAACATGCCACTGTCATAACCTTTTTGGACCTGTTGCAGACATCATTTCCAAAATGACTGTATATTTAAAAATAAAAAAATTAATAAAATTGATCAACTTAAACATTAGATATCTTGTCTTTGTACTGTGTTCGGACTTGGTTGAAAAGGAATTGCAAATCATTGCATTCTATTTTTACTGGGGCCTGACCGATATGGGATTTTTGTGGTTGATGTCAATAAACTCTGATATTAGATATGTGATATTGATATGGTTTCAACATCCCTGATATGATATTATTTAGGAGTAATGTCGGCTGAATGTGGTTATCAACAAAAATACATAATGGGGGCAGGATATCTTACAT
>JAQFJA010000021.1:8234235-8245937 GCA_029874485.1 Naso brachycentron
TTCAGTACCGACTAGAGAGTTTGTGTAGTAGGTCTCTCTGTAATTGCAATAAATAAATGATTACTTAGCAAACAAACAATGAACTTACAGCGTTGGATTTGTCGCTCACCATAGTCGCTCCTCGCTCGTTGCTGACGGAGGATACGCCATCCGCTCTGGCAACCTCGAATCTGGAGGGGAGGGGGGCGAAGGGGAGGCGAATACGACTCGCCACAGTATTTCGAATGTGAGTGTAGTAACCGTTTTGGGCTACATTCTTACATGTTGTACCTTTAAATAAACTGAAACTAGCTTGGTGTTACAATTTAGCAAAGCCCTAGCAACAGTTGCCAAGGAGGAACAACAACATTTGCCAACAACACTCCAATCAGACTCCTCCAACTTATGTTCTGCCCCTACAGCCCATTCATTGGTTGTTTAATTATTTGAATTGCAAATACATCACAATACAGCAGTTGATTCTCTGGAAAAAGACATTTCAGCTCGTCTCTAAGGCACCTAGCAGCTGCTTAATACTTAAAGATCTGTTTTATTAGATTGGATTTTGTTTTTTGTTTTTTTCCCCAAAAATTAACCTTCAATGAAATTTGAACCTATACTTTTGAACCTTTGCTGAAATATGACGATATGTTTGAAGCGAGTTTGTTGTCTGTACACCACAGACAAGTTCACAAACACACTACTCTTTCAAAAGTGGGTCTCTTCTTTTCAGGTAAAGGTAAAGAAGCATAGGCTTAGGTGTCTGCTGATTCGCAACAGTGGAGGTTTTCCCTGTTTGCATTAATCGATGTGTGGAGCTTTTGGGATGTGATTTAAAGAGCTTTCCTGGTGGACTCTAATCAAACGTTTAGAGGCCCCTTTCTTCCCTGCTCTCCTCTCTGCTGGCTTTCTCCTCCTCTCTCTCGTTCAACCATCTCTGTGTCCTTCCTCCATCATGACACTGATTAGAAGCGAAGAGACAAATTAATCGGGGGAGCGCCAGGTTGCCAGCTTTCTCTGATGGAGGACATCCACAGAATTTTTAAAGGAAATGCAATGTCAACTTCCATCAATGCTTAAGGGGCACGGTGTGTGCATGTGTGTATAAGTGCATGAATGTGTGTCCAAGTATGAGCAGAGGCAGTCAAGGGCCCATGCATAATCACCTTATCATTTCCCTGTGAATGGAATAGTGAATTGATCTGATTAGAGGCTGGATGAGAAAAGAAGGCAAGGGGAGAGGCCCAGCATGTAGAGCAGTTCCCTCTGGAAGAGGAGGAAAGTGAAGTCGAGGGAGGGAAGTGAAGAAGAAGAGCAGGACAAGGGAGGAGGAGGAAGTTTTTTGGAGGAGGGAGAGAAAGGAAGAATGAGTCGAGTGGGGAGGATAACAGTGGAGATGAGGAGAATGGAGACTAAGAAGAGAAGAGGTGAAAAGATCCAAAGAGGAGAGAGAGCATCTTTATGTGTCAGTTTTGTAACTTTACTCATTGGTCAATAATTCCAGTCTCTAGCTTAACATCTGTTTTTCTAACGCTTACCACCAAACAGCAACCATGTCGGACGACACAGCGGTTAACAAACAGAAGTAAACTCAGACTGTCTGAGTAGAGGGGACAAAACATATGGGGCTCCGAAAGTGATGAAATAATGGTGACATGGATTCAAATCCTTTTCCTGCATGAGGGGTAGCCATATATTCTTCAATGTAACGTCATAATTTCAGGCAGTTTATTGTGTTTTGTCTCACACTGGGTCATCCAAGAGGGGCTCTTTCGTTTGCATCATGTCCCAAGTTCACTGGCATTGCCAAAACAATCTCACCTCAAGTTTCATGTAGAGATTGTTGTGGAGTTTTTCACTGAACCACATGATGTTCATCAGCAGCTGAAGTTTGCTTGCTGTAATAAGATCATATATGCCAGGACTATCTGCTGTGCCTGATAAAAGTTAAGTTTTATTGTGAAAATTGTGTGAATTGAATAAGATTGTGTGATACAAGCAAAAGCTCCTCAACAAACGGAAGTGAGATTGTTTTTGCCAACTAAAGTTCCGGATCACGCAAGAATTTTAAGCTAAAATAATAAATTAAGCTTTGTCATCTATAATGCAGTGACAAGAAAGACTGTGATATACTTTTTGCACCTTGCACAGTGCACAGTATTGAATTGCTTTGATGTTGTTTTTGTCTTTATTGTTTTATTGGGAACGTATGACTGAAAAATATGTCTGGCTTGATCACTTAGCCATTTTAATTTGCTCGTTGATGAAGCCAGGATCCAAGCTCTACCTGGTTGGCTAGAGATGGGTGACATCCAGACATTACATTCATGTTTTCCATGAGACCATGGTACCACACTTTTGACATTTTCTCTCTCCCTTTTCCATCACACTCAAAACCAATGAATAGGTGTTTCATAACTTTAATTTTGCTCTTCGCCTTGGTATGTTTCCCTTCAATTGCCCATGAGTGTATTTACCCTCTTTCTCTCTGATAGCCGCATTTGCAGTGTCATTAAACACCATGTGACACTGTTTGATCAAAAGCTCCCGGACGGCTATTAAATGGCCCTTGAGACTCTTTTCTTAACTGCTGTTCCCAAGCCCATGAATCACTTTCGAGTTTTCTACACCAATTTACAAGTAGATTGAACCATGTGAATACATGAAAATAGTGTGACAGAGCTGTGAAGAATATTATTAAAGTCTTTCTTAATTCACATCCATAGAAATATTTATCTCTAGAAAGTTGTGCACCTGTAAAATGTAGCGTGTTTACAGTGAGAAACTACTGTAATGTGTAACAGGAACATTGCTGAGAGGTGGTTGTGTTGCCATATGGTCACTCCTCATGTCAACACAAACTCTTGTTTTCCTGCTCGACAGTTTAGCTGGTCCTATTTTCCCACTGAAAACTCTGGATCCACCACAGTTGAGTGTGTGCGAGCACACACACGTACGACACACATCTCACAGTCAGCAATTCTCTGGGAAGCACGGCAGTAGATCATAATTAGAGCCAATCAAAAAGAAGCGTACAGCCTGTTACTTCCTGCCAGCCAGCCAGTTAGTCCATCTGGCCGTACTTAGGCCGTCTGTGCTTGGCTAACTGTCCCACAACAACTAATAGATCGCTTTCGTTCTTGGGGAATAACTTGAATGCATGTCCTGGCAGCAAAGTCACTACACACATAAGGACTTGTCATGACATTTGAACACTGATAGTAAGTGTTTGGGGTTTGTGTAATGTTTTTTTTTTTGCTCCCATTTCAACCTTATTCATCTTACATTTCTAGCATTGATATGTATGTTAGTGTGAGGTGTTTATTGGAGATTAGAATTAAATATACATCTGATAATGTGTGTGCCCCACTAACTGATGAAATTTTTCTTCTTATCGCTCTTCTCTCCCTTCTTTTTCTGAATCTGTCCTTCCATTTATACCTTCCTTTCTCTCTGTTTTCATGCTCTCCCTACCTATCTCTCTCTCTGTTGTCCTCTCCGTGCCCACATTTCTCCATCTCATCTCTCCTCCTTTCCGTGTGTTCCTCCCCCCAAATAATTGCCTTTCTCACTGAGTCATTGTCCACTCATTTATCTCCCGTCTGCCTGTGTTTCTGATTACTGCTCTGCAAATCAGGTTTCTAAATCCTGTGTGCCTCCCTACATCTTCTTTCTCCTTCTTTGTGCTTCTGTTGTTCCGTATGACCTCCAGCCATTTTTCCAGGTCAGCCCAGGCGTTAGAATAAAGTGCTAGTGTTGTAGATTTCTGCACACCATGGATGGGTTCAATTTGTGTGTTTTAATACACATCATATCAACATTTCAATTGCACATATCAAAGTGACATAATTCAGATCACAAGTATATGAGCTGATCTTTTCATTAGGAAGCAGTAAAGCTAGTAGTGGTGCTAGCCAAACAGCTGGCAGGCAGCAGAGTTGACACCACCACTTTCTTCTCATTTCAACCAACAAAATATGACTACTTTTAATTCACCCGATTCAGATGTTATCAGTCACTGAATGGACATTATCAGTGTTTATCAGCCTCACAGATATGGTTCAGCATGTGCCTGCTACACCCACCAGTGGGCTCAGGAGGATCTTATCATCTATTCAAGTGGGTGATCAGCGGGAGGAAAACAGGACAAACGGGTATTTTAAACAAAAATAGGATCTTTTTCCAACCCTAAAAGAGAAATGTTTGTACCTCAACCTGACCAGATCTTAACCACAGCTTGTTACAACATAAATTTGAAGAAATGTTTCAACATATCTGTGGACAATGGCAACATTTTTTCTGGTTAATTGGTTGGCCATGCACATTTGAATGTTTTAAACAATTCACAGGCCTATTAAAATGTTACTCTACACGTATATGTGCAATACATCCTCTGATAAAGATCTAATTTATGTAGCTGTTTTTGTTAGGCCTGCAAGGAACTTAATACGTATTTCATATTTTTGCAAACATTTACTGAACAAATTCTATTTCAAAAGCAATGCACATGTGCGTAGCAGTGACATATCTACCCTTACCCGTAAAAACAGGATCTATAGACATACAGTCTGATACCTTCTAGTCCAGGTTATCTTTTGCATCACTTTCCATAATTTTAAAATAGTTTTCTGCATAGAAAACGTGTTTAATCTGTCTTTGTCTAAATTAAATGGATTGATTTGAAGGGGAAAGTAACTTGCCTCTGTGGCGAAGACAAGTCACATCTTGGCTTCATGTTGAGTTTGACTGTGACGAACAGTCGCAACCTCAACCAGCAGTTAAGAAGTATGTGTGATTGACCGCTCAAGCAGACTACAAACCAGCAACTTGATGTCCGTGTGTCATATCCTGACTGCACTGCCCTTGTTAGCACAGACAGGCGGTGGTCGTTTGTCTGCATGACAATGTGTGACTGTGCCAAAACAGTCGATTTGTCGAATCAGATGTGCTCTTGATTGGTTGGACCATAACCTGCAGCCACACAGCCAGTCATGGAATAGTTTGGACATGCTTGATACTTCAGTTCAAGAATAGTTTCAGACCACAACATTACTCCTCTAAACTTTTAGAGTTTAACGAAGAAGGATAACTGAAACGCCTGTATTAGTGTGCAGGTGCTCTCACTTTTACTTGCTAGTAATAGTAGTTTAGATATTGGAGCCAAAACTCTTTTTTAAAAAAGCCATAATAATTCTGCTTTTAAGCCACTTTTATGCTTTTTAGCCAATTATAGCAACATTGAGATAATTAAGCTCTGTCATTACTCCATGGCGTTAAGGGCCGCCTGTCTATCGCTCTACCTTCTCATTAAAAAAAATTGCTGGAAATGAGCTCTCTGGTGACCCATTGTTGCTGTGCTTGACCAGTAATGCTTGTATTTGCCTCTTTTTGTCACTTTGCTGACAGACACACAAAGAGTTATGAGAGTCCCTGGATGGTAATTGCTTTAGTAAGAACCCATAGTCATACCCTAAAGGTTTAATAACAAATTATTAAAAAATAAATGTTCCCAATATTGCCTCATGGCCAGCCTTTGGAATGAGTTTATCCTCTCATTCACAGGATAGGGGATATGATAAGATACATCTTTGCCAAACAAGCTGACAGAATGATGTCGGATAACACAATCCCTGTTCAATTGTGTTAGCAAAGTTGCAGAATGATTATGTAGTCTGTGTACGTTTGTGCCTACAGAAGAAGACTTCTGAGTGACACGAGCAACAGAAAACGTACAGCTTGTCTGCCAGAAACAGTGAAATTTACATAACTAACCAAAATAGGAGACAATACTTCACACACTTTCTGTATTTTTGATGAGGACCTCATTTGCCTGTTGTGACGTGCATTTTTGCCCCCAGGGCTTGAAAGCTCAGATGTGTGACTGAAAGTGTAAATGAAAATGAATCTAGTTGTGAATCTGTATCTGTAATTATCAGTTTCAGGTAAATGTGAGCTTGCAGAGCCAGCTGTGGTGCTAATGAAGATCTCATACTATTGACAAAATGACATCAACACATTTCAGAAATCCTGAAATAGCTTTGTTTTAGGCAAATGGCCCTGATGTTGGATATACTGGAAGTAAATATTCTCATCTCTTTCAGACAAAAACAACAGAGAAATTATGTTATTTTCAGCACAAGTGAACACTTAAGGAGCACCTGGCTCATTGATTCAGAAACCATGATAACTTTTGTGAGGCCTTTCATACCATACTGACATGCTGAACTTTGTCCATTCTACACTTCAGCAGCCTGAAGGACATTGAGGATTGAAACTTGGACACTGACAAGATGAACTCTGAGCAGCAAAATATCAGACGGTCTCTGGGGGGAAACACTGAGGCTCTGAAGAAAAAGGTCCCTGAGACAGATGATGTCTTTTATTGCAAAGTACACCCAAAGTTTCTGAAGTCTTTACAAGTACTTGGACACCTGCAGGAATTGCTCTTGAAGCATGAACCATTGGTGCACTTCTTCAGTGCTGTGACATTGTCAGTGTAATGCCATGTTCATGAACAGAGAGACAGGTGGAGGCTGAGAAGTGTTTGATTTGCTTTATTTCTACTTTTATTTACAGGGAATAGTTTTCTAAAGTACGTTGATCATGGAGCTATTTTTCCATCTCTCCTCTGCTGCACTTTTTTGGAATGCAAGTCATCAATTTTTCTAAAAAAAAAAAAAATGAAAAAATGAAAAAAAAAAGTGGAATGAACTATCTCATCTTATTGGATTATCTCATCATCAATCACATTTGCACGAGCCTCTCCAAATTCTCCATAAAGTCTTCTCCTTGTTTGTGCTCAATGGGCCACGGTCGCATACATCACAGCAGGCAAGGTGACTGAGCTGCAGTCTGGGTCATGAATGATCACACTGAAGCAGCACACAAATACAAAGACACAGACAGAAGTGGGAGCAAATGCATGCACAACATGCCCTATATTTGGTGCACCCTCCCACGGTCGCTATGGATTTATAGTGTACTAATATGTACTCCTTTGTGTGTGGGGGGGGTCATTGTGTTACACTCTGTAAGCTAAAAGTTAAAACAAATAGTGTAAAAATCAAAATATAGGTTGTCAGATATATTCAAAAACCTAATCTTTGGTGTGCAGACTAAAAAATATCTGGCTTAAGGGGGGGAAATGAGGTAAAAAGAAAAAGAAAAAACTCTGAAAAGGTTAAAATTGATTCTGGCATCGAGGAGTCTATTTAATCAAACTCTTTTAGCAATGCAACCTTGTTGTACAGACTCCTTGCTCGATACAGCTCATTAATATTGTTCCAAAACTTTACCCATTCATCACAAGCTTTGTAGAAGTCGCATCCTCTGTATCAAGGCTCACTGCTGTCCGTCTCAGCAGTGTGTGTGACAGTCTGGCATTTGCCCTCCCTGGAAAGAGCAAGTCCATCAGCAGCACCACCACGCTGCCTTCCAGCAGACGGACTGAAATTTACATCCCATCTGGGGTCCCTGTGTGTCTGTAATTTCCTTTTTGTGAGCCAGTAACGGTAGGTGGGGGAAGGCAGGAGGGTGCGGAGGGGGGTCATTGATAAGTTGTTTTTTTGTGTAAATGTCACAGATGCTGACTATGAAAAGATGAGACCAACAGTGAGGCTCCGCATCTGAAAACTAATTGGATGAAAAAATGAATTTGACTTTGTGTTTTGAATATGAAGAGGAAGAATGTCGGCATGAGAGAGAGATTGTACATTCGCCGCCCATTCATGAATAAAGATTTGCTTGGAGTGCAGCAGCTGCTGATCACATGCTCTGTTGTCAGGTTGGTTTGTGGCTCTCTCTAATTATAATCCATTTGAACACCACTGCTTACATTTCAACTGGGCTGCATTTGATCTTACTGGATTTGGACCTGCTGAGAGCTGTGTTTGTAAAATGGAAGCGATATTTATTCTCTTTCATGGCATATCAAAGTGTCATCATTGCAGATGGAGAACCAGAAATACAACTGAACTCTCAAAAGATAGAAACGCAAAATAATATACTGTAGCTTTAATAAGAACCCACAGTCAGTTGAGAAGATTGACTGTTGTATATAAAAGAATTTTTTGTTGCCATGCTCTTGATTTGATGCATTATTCCTCATCTTAAATTCTGATGAATGATTAAGACAGTAAATATAAAAGCACAAAAGAGACTGTATGCATGCACATTTGCATTATTTAACTTATTTCAAAAAAATTTAAACTGGCTGCATGTGACAGAAATGATTACAGCTGTTTCCTGCCTACAGGAGAAGTGTGCTTACGAATCATCATACAAAGAAAGGGAGCTGGAGTTTTTATAAGGTTGAATTGGCAAGAAGAGGGAGAAAGCACAAATAAAAAAGAAAAAGAAGAAATCATGTTAAAACCCAAAAAGAGTCACAGAGATAAAATTCATTTATAGATTTCAGGTGCATTAATCCCCATTTTGGGACTGTAAAAAGTTTGTTTTGGTATTAAAAATGGTTATTTACCAAAAAACATCATTATCTGCTCAGCCTCAGGCTGATGGAAGGTCAGGTGAAGTTTTTGGTCTACTAAACACTGCTGGAGTTTCACAGGAAAAAGGTGTTGCAGTAATCTCCCAACCAATTATATTGAATGATGACCAGGTTTTCAAATGTAAAAAAAAATTACATAATAAAACCATAAAATGCCTCCACACTGCTAGTCTGAAGTAATCCTGAAAAGTGTCCTGAAACTTCAACAAACCATGATGTTTTGAAAACATCACTGACGCCATATTTCTAGCCTTATTGTTCCCTGAAGCCTGTAGCTCCAAACATGAGAGCTGCGTTCATAAGCACGCGTGTGCACACACTGTCTGAAGCTTGGCGGCAGTATTTTAACGATAGGTAACAGAAAAGAGACAAAAAAAATTAATTATCAGTCTGACAGACACTTGTTGATTGCTGCTAACACCAGCAGATCTCTCTCTGTTGTGAGGGAAGCTTCTGGGTGAAAATGCAGGTCTGCCGATATCTCACGGTATCTCATGATCTATCACGCTATGGCGTCAGTCACATTTTCAAAACAACTTGGCACGTCGATGCATTTTATGGTTTTATTATTATTATTTTAAAGAGTAACTAAACCCCTTCACCGCTTTTTTAGCTACCAAAACCGCGGCTAAGAAGCATTTAGTGGTGTTTTTGATTGATTCAGCTGTTAATCTTGACATTTTAGTGCAAATTAACTGACTTTTTCCATATTCTGTTATAAATGGAATCCCCTTTCTTTTATCTAGTTTGTGGAAACTAGCGAGGGGTTGTTTCACTTTGATGTGTGTGCAGTCAGTAAGTCCCAGGCATTGTGACATAACTCACCCATGAAAAGACGCCGTCAATTCGGGCTCTGTAAACTGGCTTTTGATGTAATGTTAATCTGGCTCCAGGAAGATGATGACAGCCTAACAAACTTGTCCAATTACAACAAAAACAACTTGTCAGGATAATCCAAACGTACTGGCAGTTTTCCAGAGTCTTCCCTCGTTAAGTAACGTTAATACTATGTGCATGTTACCTTTTTGAAAACTTCCACAGCCGCCCACATCGTTGTTGTCTCCTCCACATGTGGACACAGTTTTTCGTTCAGGTCAATCAGGGCTGATCTGGACCGACATGCGAAAGTTTTCTCACCATTCCTCTGGAACCACAACTCCATTGATAAAGTTCTCAGTTAATGTTGGGCTGATGGTAGCTACTCAAACTACACAATTCTCCCTGGTCTACTCTCATTAAAGCCCCACCTCCTAGCGTTGCCCAAATTGATACATTTTTCCATCTAGATGCACTTTTTGAATTTCAGGAAGGATTTCAGCCTAAACTCTGGGGGTTTAGTTAACCTTTAAGTTTAAATTTTAGTCAACATTCCCTTCAATTGTTTGGGACATTACTGCAACACCTTTTTCCTGTGAAACTCCAGCAGAGTTTTGTGGACTTAAAAAAAAAAACTTCCATCAGCATTATTTTTGGGTGACCTATTCCTCTACCTCAAGGTTTTTCTCTGTGCCAAGTAAATCAAGACTATCTGCATTTTTAGCAGAGTTAAAAATATTTCTGCCACTAGAGGTCTCTCAGTCAAAACAGTGAAAACAAAAGGAGGAGTTTGATGATGTTGAGCAGTATCGTGGGATCATGGAAACTCCATTCTCCATTCCATTTTCCCCTTTCACATCTGTGCCACAGGTCGCGCTGCTTTTATCCAAAGTTTTTTGCTGTGTCATCAAATTTACTACAAGCCACTTGGAATCAGCAAGTCATTGTTCCTAACGTCTAAAACTGGTAATAATTTAGATTTATCTAGAAAGAATTATTCTTTTCCTCCAATGAAAAAGGGCGATTAGAGGTTCTTGGCAACATCTATCTGGTCATTAGGTAGAACAAAAACAAACTATTATTGATTAAAAGAGCACATTTTACAACATTTATTGGGAAAGAAAAGTTTTTGCACCCCTCATCATCAGTGATAGTTTGTATTGTCCTGCCAACTTGGGGCACCTTTAATTTAAATGGAAATGAGACACTGGTCTGTATGGATCGAGGATCAGGTGCCTGATCAGTGCTTTATCAGCCTCTCTTCTCACTGCGCGCGTGTGTGTGTGTGTTCTTTCACGACTCCCTTTTTTTTTTTTCACTAGTTTTAGATCTTAACACTATAAGGGCATTCGTGGGGACACTTATCTCATCGTCAAAGGGCATCTTTGGCACAAAAATGTTACGCTTACACATTTTTTTAAAGAGAGAATCATAAAGAGATTAATTTAAAAAAGGCTGCAGTGATTGAAAAGGAACACATTTAAATTATGAAGATTTTCTGATGCATGTTTGATACTAAATGAAAGTTCCTTAACAAATGGGGAATAGGGGTAAAGGGGGAGTCTCTTTATTTATCACTGTGTTGTTCAGAACTTACAGAAGTTTGGGGAGTTTGTATGTGTCAGTATTATTTATGTTGCAGTGATTCATGTTGAATGCAAAATGAGTTTCAAAAATGCAAGACACAAGATGGTGCACTTTAGGAATGAATTTATTGTAAAGAATTTGGTCAATTTCACCTGAGTACAGAGGAGCAGGGCAGGTAAGAAGCCCAAGACAGCCGAGGTGAGTAGAGGGATCAAAGTAGAGAGTAGGAGTATAAGAACAGGAACAGGTGAGCAAGACAAAGCTTGTTGTGGCAGGGAACTTTGACAAACCAGGAAATGAATCTGGAGCACAAAGAGAAACCAGAATTAGCTACAGCATCTTGCACAAACAACAAATGACTAGAGCTGACCTTGACATCTGTACCAGTGGGTAATCTTTAGAAAAATAACATTTTTACTGAAACTGACACTTTTTCTTGACAGTATTACTTGTGACAGATCATTTATGAGAAAAAATCTGGCTCCTCTGGCTCCTCCTAGTGCTCCGAATGACATTTGCAAGAATTCACCGAGCCTGAACAAAAAGACCCAACAAGAGTTGGATGTCAGTTGATTGCTAAGTCATATTTCCTCGTCGTCGGATAAAGACCCCTGGTTCTGATAGTCGACCCAAAGCATCAGTATTTGATAACCTGATTACGAGTCTCAGCACTCAAATTTCTTTCTCCAGAATCCCCAACAGTAGCCTACTTTTAAATCTGTTAGTACAATCACATTGTAGGGACTCAAATCCCTGGGATGCAAATTTGTCGATAAATCCATTTAAGTTTTACAGTTGAGACACTTAGTGGTTG
>JAQFJA010000021.1:8334368-8344790 GCA_029874485.1 Naso brachycentron
TCGAAGGTGAGATGTATAAGAAGAAAGACAAATTTATCTCCTTAGCCTTCACTTTTTGATTGTGTAATCCTTTTTGATAATTTTTATTTTTGTTGAAGTCTTCATGACCCTCAGAGCGTAACGTTGGACGTCTGAACCTTTTGGGACAAAAAAAGAGTTCATCCATGTTTCCTGCCATTGTTCTGTGGAATTGGGGCTTAAATACCAGTGAGAAGGAATGCTGGACAAACTAACATTGTATTTGGCACTTTTATCACATAACTGCAGGGTTTTTGGGTTTTTTTTTGCTTTTCAAACGAAATTGTGTACAAGGGGGGGTGACCAGTTTCTCAACCTCTATCTCAGGTGTCATTGAGTGTTGTAAACCATAGAGTCACTTTTTTGCTGGAAACCCTATGAAATTCAAGATAACCTCCAACCCGCAGCACAAACAGAAACTTGTTGACTACAAACTACTTCAATTCAATTTTTGCTTTGAATTTGTTCTCTGCTCTATATATAAAAATTAACAGTGCAATTGTGTGTGTGTGTGTGTGTGTGTGTGTGTCAGGTGTATGAGAATAATTTGTGGAGGGTTATCCTATTTATTTAATTCAGGTTAGATTTTTTTCACCACATGTTTACATGTGCTTATTTTTCCCATGTTGAACTAATATACATAATAAAGACAGGATTAGTTTGGATTTATGTACCCAAATTCAAATATTTCTAGGAATCCTGCAGCAGATTTGAGGGTTTAAAAAATCCAGCATACCTGCAAAGAAAATATCCATTTTTAGCTCAGTATCACAGCATGTTGTGAAGTAATCACAAAATTTAATCAGAAATTGTGTAAATGGGCATGATTTGTCCTTTTTTATAAAGACAGCAATACTTCCCAATGAAAAATGCGTCTCTGTGTACATGACATGTATATATCACATTTTGTCACTTTTTCACATCAGAAAACCTTCCTAAACTTCAACCAAAGTTAATTATATATATTAATTGTTGTTGTGACTACAGACTGGACTCAAACTCTGAAATCCTGCACCTCCCATCCACTCTGACCTGCTCCCTTTGACTCCACCACAGTTCATTAATTTAGCCATTAAAACATAAAAACATGATACAGACACATTATAGTTGTGCCCAGAGTAATGAAAAATGCTGAAAATTTCCATGTACACAAACCGTACATGGATAAAAATTCAGCATGCCAGATATTTTAGAGTAGATTGCATCAGTCTAGGAGGTCTGCAGTCATGAGTCTTCTCATGAAAATGTTTAAGTTAAGAGTGAAGGGGTGATGCTGAATCTTCTGAGTCAAAATGTTTGTAAATCCTTGTGGTCATGTGATAACCATATTAAGTCCTTAGAACTCTAATAATTTTGCCTTTAAATGTGTTTCTAACACAACACACTTTCCTTCAGATGCTGTGATCGACTTGACCATGATCTCCACAGCAGAGGCCACTAGCACCAAACCCTTCACCATCTCTTGTATCAATGGAGAGCAAAGCCTTGCCCAGGTGGAGCTAGACATTAAGAAAGACAACAAAATCCTCCTTTTCCCCAAGAAGCCAAATTTTAAAGTGCATAAGCTGAGAAACAAGGAGGTGGTGGCCAAAAACTTCGGTGACCTGGATGTCATCGGGATCTTTCACTGTGAATCCACTCAGGAAGTTCCCCCACTTGAGACGGTCACACTGATCAACAACATTGTCACAGGTGGGTTCATATAAACATTTTTTTGAGAGTTTTACCTCCTGTTTACATTTATATCTATTTATTTATACTATCCATCTTGGATGGCGTGTCGTGTTTGGCAAATAACTGTGTATCTGTGTTCCTTATAGCTAATTTTGTCCCAGCTCACCTTACACTGACTGCTAACAAAGGAGAGACAGTTCACCTCAGCATGCAGCTACTCAGCTCTGAAAGGAGAGACGTGACTTGGAAATTCAATGGTAAGCCAGCTTAAAACGGAGGCAGAAACAATTTCACGGCATCAAGAGACCATTCACCAATAACAATAATATACTACCAGGTTTTGATTGAGAATCTTGTGCAAATAAGAATAAAATACTGCTGTTTGACACATGGAAACTGTGCCATTAATGTTTCATTTTGTCTTTTATGTAGGAAACTATTTTTATATGACTCACTGGAACGATATGATCAATGGCACTGCTGTACTGACGTTGGAGAATGCAGCTTTTGCCAATCAAGGCATCTACAGTGCCAGCTACGTGGGGGACAGTCCACTTCAGGGAGCCTGGATGAGGCTCATTGTGAGAGGTTTGTTGGCTCCCCACAGTTGCACACTTTAAAACAGAAACACACATACACACACACACACAGCTGTACAGCTTCACTGTACACATACATGGTCTGATTGTATCAAGGCTTTTGCAAACGTTTATCAGGTGCAGATGTGAGACATTCTGACCGAGAAATGTACTAGTGTTTGCAAAACATTTGAGGAGTGTCCTAACAAAATACAACAGGAGATATGATCAAATTCACAACACATTCTACAAGAATCAAAAAGATTTAGGCAGTCTTTTACCTCATAAATAGTACAGGTGTATTTAAATGAAAGCTTGTGGTGAGGAAAAAAAACAACTTAAATTTGCTTTATATTGTACCAAGAGAAGGAAGACTGTTTGGTCATGTCTCATAATAAATGTAATAAAAGTTAAAAAAAATCATTCCTGACAAGACTCAGAGAAGTCCGTGTGCCAGACCAAGACGTAGTCAATCACTTTAATACCCCGTTAAACCATAAATTTTTTATCATTACACTTCAGTGTCTGTAGGGATTAACACAAGAGACGTGTGTCAGCTCTAAAGGAGGTGGTAGGCAAATATTCTAACAGAGCAAGGCACGTGTTCCCAGTTTTTATACTATGCTAAGCCAACTGGCTTCTGGCCTCAGCCTTATCTTAACCTCCCGAGACCCAAGCTTTAGTTTGGTATGCATTTTTTAAATTTCTTCTAGTTATTTGGGGTCAGTATGACCAGATAAATATATAAAATAAAAAATAGTCCTTGAAAAATTAGTAGTTTTCACAAAAAATGGAACATGAACATGATTTACTATAAAATACAATAAAGTCACTGTTGTGTAACAAAGTATAAAACTGTTCATTTTGATACCTAAACTGGGCAAAAATATTTAGCAAACAAAATGCAAATAGTGCAAAACACCTCCATTGCACATTCTTAACACTATATGAGGCCACATGTAATCTTTTATTGGGGTTAGGCAGGGATTCAGAGGCCATTGGACCACAACAGCCTCACATGGGGGCAAAGGCATGTAAGACATAAAAACGGATGCTCTAAAAATGATAAAGCTCATCAACTGAAGTGTTGAGAGACGTACCTCTGGTAGCAAGTGACATTGCATTTGTGCAGTCAGCCATGAGTTTCATCAACCCTGTGTTGATGTGCTGGTTCAAGTAGCCCAGTGACTGCCAGTCTTCTCACTCTTCTCACCTTTCATCTTGAGCCTCAAACTGAACTAAGTCTGGAGTAAATGCACTACACTTCCAGCAATCTTCACATCTAACTTTGCCAGGTTTTGTCCTGGGTTCAGATGCGTGTGGACAGTGTTGTGGCGCTCTGTCATTATCACGCCCACCCTGATGATCACTGTCAGCAGCGCTACTGCTCAGATTCCAGTGTGTCCAATGGACAGTTATCCTCCTCACTTAGCCTAGTTCTTTATCATTAAGACGTCCACATCAGGATCATCATCAAAATCAGGTCCTGGCCTGGGCTCCTCGTGGCCATCACTGCTAGGTCCTGGCCTAGGTTCTCCACATCCATCAACGTCAGTAGGTCCTCATACATCACTAGGACCTCCCCGTCCAACACTGGGTCCTCACCATCATTGCCAGCACTTTTACCGTGCTGATGTTTACACCCACATCCTCTGGATTTCACTAAGTGACTGTCATCACGTTTACCATCTCCACTAGTTTCTGGCTCACCATCAGCACTTTTACAACACTGACATTTACACCTACTCCACCCTCCACTCTTCCTGCTTTGAGATTCCCCCTTTGTCTCTCGCTCTCCAACAAATGCAGTCTTTTTTTACATTTTACTAAATTCCTTTTGAAGTTTGTATTATAAAGTCTGTAAACAAACTGTGCACAGATGCAGTCAGAATATTATTTGTGGCTCAAAAGACTGACAGATTCCCATTTTAAAGACAAGTTAAGGGGGAAAAAAATAAATAAAAACATTTGTCCAAGGAGGTTAAAACATGTATGAATTTACTCCGTACACTTGAAATAAGTTGTGGGCAAAACTTCTCTAAGAAAAGGCTCTTATCTCCTGTAGACTGTCCCAGTAAAAAGTGGGGTCCTTACTGTGACAAGGACTGTCCAGAGTGTCTCAATGGTGGGATGTGTCATGATGTTGACGGAGACTGCATGTGCCCTCCAGGATTCATGGGAATGCGCTGTGAGACAGGTTTGAACTGTTTTAATTCGTCTTCACAAATACATTTGTATAAGTCTGAGTGTATGTGTGTGTGTGTGCGTGCAGGCGCAGGCACGCGTGAGAGAGAGAGAAAGACAGAAGATGTGTATAAAGTCAGATTTTCATCATAATTCTCAATAAGCAATGATAGTGAGTAGCCAGTTATCCCTAAACACAAACTTCAGCTTAGCTGGTATGTGTATATTGACCCAAACTGGGTCAGTTTTAAGTGTAGACTGAATGTTGAGCTGTTAGTACCTAAAGTAAGGAAACTGCATGTGAGGTAGGCCTACACATAATTTAGATGGCAGACTTTATATCAAAATTTCATCTGTACTGCATTTGGATAATGACTGTGCCTCCACAGTCTGTAAATTTCGGCAGTGAAGGTTTTAGTTCTCCCGAGCATCATACATCAACTAAGCCAGTGGTTTCCAAAATGGGGGCTGCCAGTGATCACTGGAGGGGGGGACTCAGCACACTGGAGTGAAGATCAAGGGAAATTGCGAAAAATAAATGAATAAATACAATAAAAATAAAAATAATTTAAAAAATCATACCAATCCATTTTTGACTTCTCACCAGTAGCAGAGATTCGATCTGCAAACATTGTTGTCAAAATTTGACCATAAATATTTAGTAGATCTTAGACTTCATTTTTAAATTCAATTCCTTGCCATTCATGTTGAAACGGGGTATAGAAACACTAAAGGACACATGAAAGTTGCTAGGTGTAGATAATTCATCCCTCTGAGGAGAACATCTCTGTTTATTTAAATTACTGAGTAAATAAAGAGAGGGGAGTTCCTTTTAAGTGCTGCCTTCCCAGCTCATACAGTAGCGTGAAGAAGAACTTTGATGCTAACTTTGTCACGCATTTTCAAGTACTTTCCGTAACGTTTGTAGAATACGGATAAAATGTAAACAAACATGATGTTGCGTAGACAAAGCTATTTACAGGAAAAATGCGTGGGGTTTATGTAACATATGTGGCCAATGTTGACAAAGGACAATGGCATGCAGTAACACTGGTATGGTCCTTTAAAATTTTATTACGGTTAATATTCTGCTCTGCTCCTGAAAGTTAGCTGCCTACCGTGCTTGTTAGCGTCTAGTGAGCTAGTGATATATAACTAAAATTGGCCTATACTGAAAAGAAAGAAACCTCATAGCACAGCTGACAAAAGCCCTCCTGGCCAAGTAAAACTTCAGTGGCTTCACCACTGCAATGGTTATTTTTGTTTGTTTGTTTTTTGTTGTTTTTTCAGCATTTTCTCATAATATTGTCAATCCAATTTTAAAGGCATCTTGCAAGAGGATCCTCCCAGCTATAAGCTAATGTTATTTATGAGGTCTTGGCATGAAAAAGTTTGTGAACCTTTGGGCTAAGCAGCACATTGCATATTCTTTTCTAAAGAGAGAAGGCAGTCAAATATAACTAACATCAAATTCTATGAGTAACATATGAGTACACTGGCAGACTAGTTACACTGACCTTTGTGGTGTTTTGAGAGTCAGTTTTAGGCATGAAACAGCAAAACTTAAGGAATTTAAATAAACACATTTGTGAATTTGTCTTTCTCTGATGGCTTGCAGCCTGCAGAGAAGGAATGTTTGGCCGAATCTGCCAGCAGTCATGTGGCGCCGAGCTGAACTGCAAGGGGCTTCGCTTCTGCCTACCAGATCCTTACGGCTGCTCGTGTGCCAGCGGCTGGTTTGGGAGCCGTTGTGAGAAAGGTGAGAACCACCTCACTTCAATTTGGATTTTTCACTAAAGTAAAATGCATATTCGGAGTAATGACGTGGTTTTACCCTTGTGTGTCACACTATGCAGTACGGTTTTCTGTTTTCTGTTGTCAGCCTGCCATGATGACATGTACGGACCAGACTGCAAGCTGAGCTGTAACTGCCAGAATGGAGGAGTTTGCAATCGTTTCAGTGGTTGCCACTGTCCCACAGGGTGGAGAGGACAGAACTGTGAGAAGTCCGGTTGGTGTCAACCCACATTTTCTCCATTTCATCCTCTAGTTGCCTCCTCTGTAAAGTGGACCTCACTGCATTAATACTTTATATAAAGCCAATTCTTCCACCTCATAAGTGTGCATCACATTTCCATTAATGTCGTTTTTCTATCCAGCTTCCCTCTCTTCATTTTTTTCCCACTACCACATCCTCTGTCACAATCCACATCGTCTCCTCCTCATCTCTGTCTCTTGCTTTGCTTCTTTTTCAGACCGGGCTCCCCAGATCTTGGACTTAGATAGTAATTTGGAGTGGAATCTGAACTCCAGCCCCAAGATCTCTTGTTCAGCCACAGGCAACCCCCTGCCCAGCCACGATAGCATTGTGCTGCGAAAGTTGGACAGGGCTGTGCTCAAGGTAAAATGCCCAGCACTTGCATGCAACACTCCTGCCAAGAGAGCTTAGATTAAGCCTGAATAAAAATAAACCAAATACTCAGGTTGGATAAAACTTGTGTCAAATCCAAGTTAACACAGGGAGAGGATAATGTGGTGCAGTGGCTCCCAGAGTGGGTATTCACTGCGGTTCATTGAGAGTTGGCCAAGAGTGCTGCAAGCTTCATCATAGCATTTATTTGCAATAAGAAATTAGCGACATTTACTGTTTATGCTTTAAAATCAAACAGTAAACTCAGACTCAGTTCGTCTTAGCTAACGGCTTGACGGACAACATCTGGTTGCTCATGGAAGCAGGATATCCACCCTGTCCGGTGACACATTCACTATGGTATTCCAATGTTCCCAACGTCAATAGATGTGTCATTTGACTTTCTCATCCTTGGAATTCATGAAAACAAGACCGCCTGTCAGTGGAGTCAGTCTGCGGGTTACACTCTCTTCCTTCCCACATCAGAGAGTTCGCACCACAGCAGGGTCACATGATGCCTGCAACTATGTTTTTTGTTTTTTGTCCTTGTGCATCTCAAGCTTATTTGAATTTTGAAGAAATTGAAAGAAACACATTTGAAATGTTGCGTCTGCAATTATATTCATTGCCCATTAATATTGATATAACATCAAAGTTAGTAAAAGAAATCTAAATCTAAAAATTTCCTGTCATGGGGTTTTGTTGTCTAAAAAATTTTGGGAACCAATGATCTTGTCATAATTAAAGAAACAAGATTTTGAAACTTAATGATGTAGAATTCACTTTTAATATGTCAGTTACAGTTACAGGAATACAATTTTTAACTTCAGATGAGAGGATTGATATCACTTTCTTAACTATAGACTAAGCTGAGAGGTGATTTGCTAAGGTAGCTTAAAAATTGACTGAACCAGGGAGTAACAATTAGCCTAGCTACATCCAACGTTTAAAAATACACCTACCCACTCCTCTCTAAAGCTCACTAATGAAAACAATGTATCTTGTTTGTTTAATCCAAGCACAAACATATACTGGTATGTAAAGTCCAAGAGTTGTAGTTTCACAGATTAAGAATTGCTTAGTGAACAACATGGATATACATTAATAGAACTGGATACAGTATGCAAAGATTGCCTCCCCTTCAAACCAATGGAAATTGCTCACCAAGCACAAACGCTGAAAAAAATTTTCTGACTTACGGGTTACTTCATTGTTTTGCAGCCCACTGAATATGCACAGTCAAATTTCCCCCACCAGCCCCGCCCGCAAGCTCCCACTCGGCTCATAGACTTTACATTTTGGTGACGTCACTGATTTTAAAATCGCTTTTCTCAGCTTGTGGAAAGTTTTACAAATACAAAACCTCCATGAATTAAAATTTCAGAACTGAAAGAGTCATAATTGAGCTTGTTTGCAGCTTGAGGTAACCTGCCAACAGTTTTACAGACGTGTCTTTAAGGATGGTAGCCTGTGGGGAAAGTGCTTTTTGGGCCACAGGGGAAATTTTCACTGTAATACTGCGAGTGGCCACTATGCCAGTTTGGAAGCAAGGTAGAGCGGCTTCACAGTATCCAGTTCTCTTAATACATCCATGGTGAACAACAGCAAAACTACTTGAGTCTCATCGAAGACAATCAGCAAAAAGTGGCCCTCTCAGACATAAACTGTTGCAGGTTTTTTGTGTCTTTTTTCTGTTTCTGTACAGATTAAATGGAAGAGATGCATCAAGTTCATTAGTGAGAGAAAGGATAGCTGTTTCCTTGTCTCATGCTAAGCCATGCTAATAACCTCCCGCTTGTAGCCACGCCCTAAACGCACAGACGTGAAGGGCTGTATTGATCTTCTTATCTAACTTTCTACCAGAAGGCAAAATATATTAGCTAAAGAATGAAATTAATTTGTGCTGTGCCTTTAAGATTGGTTTGAAGGTTGAGACAAGCTCTGAGGAAGTCAGCAACACAATGGCCTGAGCCGATGAGGCTATATCAGTCCACAGTCAAGCAGTTACCACATGTTGCCTATAAGTGACATGTCTAGTTTCTGTGTTATTCTTTCTGTGCTGTTTCCTTGATAATAGAGACAATTTGATTAAGAATTGTACCAGCACTTCCCACAGGAACTAAGAAATTTCTCACAGTGAGGACATTTAAAGCACAAAAAGTAGGCACAGGAAAACAAAAATTTGGTTTTCACCCTGCATCACATTGCCATTGTGTGTTGTGTCTCTTACTCACAGGCCTCTCATACTATCATGGACTCGAATAAAAGTACAGCCATGTTTGAGATTCCTCATCTGAGTGCCCAGCAAGGAGGATTGTGGGAGTGCAGGGTGTCCACCAATGGAGGCTGGGACTCCCGCAAGTTCAACCTCACCGTTAAAGGTCTGTCTGTGTGTGTGGCTTCTGTAGAGTAAATTTTTATTACTAAAAACAGAAAAAGATGTTTGTGTGACCATTTCCAATATAAAGCCACATCATACGACAGCGGCAAAGATCTAAATTTTAATTTTTCTTAATTTTGTCTACTCAGAGCCCCCTGTGCCTACCTCTGCTCCCAAACTGCTGGAAAAAAGGAGTAAGCAGCTGCTGGTGATGCCAGTGGATACCCACAGAGGAGATGGCCCCATTGTTTCCACCCGGCTCCTCTACAAGCCTGTGGAGAACAGAGACTCCTGGTCCTCCATCATAGGTAAGCAAGCTGGAAATGTCATTCAAAGATGGGCCTATCTTTTAGTCAATTGATCTCATAGAAAGCAATGGTAACCATTATTATTTTAATACAACAGCCAAGGCCATATGTATTATTATATAAAGTTACAGAGTGGAACAAACATTTAATTTTTCTCCCAAACAACACATCGTAATAAATGTTACAAATATTGTGCAACCTCTGTACGTTTTCAAAGCCTCTCTGAGGAACGTTTTGTGTTGATTGTAGCGCCGCCTGTGGACAAAAGTGGTACTGTTTACTGTCGTAAGCATTTGTTTTGGTAGAGAGTAAGAGAAGCTCTCCACTTATTTGCACAATGCCAGTTTGGCCATTAACACAAAATATTAAAATTATCCAAAGAAAAATGTCCTCCAGCTTTCAACCATAGATAGTGAATAAGAGAACAGCAGATCGATCATGCTTGTGAATAACAAATTGTCTGTGTGCCTTAAAGTGTCTGCTGACTGAGCAGACCGGGCAAAAGCATTGTAAAAGACAGGATAGTTTTCTGCTCTCCAATGGTCTCATTTGCCGATGTAGATGAAATGTGAGTCATCAGTATTAAATTTAGAATGCTTCATAACCCGTTAAAAGTTCCTCCTGGGTATGAACTGGAAATCCAAGAAACACCTTCCCTTTGGGAGGTGGTTACAGGAGATCTCCTCCTTGCTTCAGCTCGAAAAAATCAGGCACACTCTGAATAGCTCCTATAACAAATGTATTAAAACACGGTCTCCATTTATTGATCATATAAAGGGCCTGGCCCTCTGATGTTCCATACTATCCTATCAGGGATGTCTTCTTATGCACACATTACTACTGTAATTAATGTCCTAATGCCCCCCCCCC
>JAQFJA010000021.1:8433656-8444074 GCA_029874485.1 Naso brachycentron
ATACTGGTAGCAGTCTAGTTAGCTGCGTGAGATATGGAGTGTATGCAATGTTGTTCAAGCATCTTGTGACATACGTTTTTGCAAAACTGGCTTCACACTGCGCAAATAAAAGCATTTTCTTGTGGTGGTGTACTTTATATATTCATATTCTGGACACAAACCCTGTGAAAACCAGGGGTAATTGTTTTATTAGCTTCTCTATCAAGCAAGGCTACGCAGCAGCACAATAAAGTATTGCTGGGCAAATATAAAATGCCATGTTAAATCCTGGCAGTGAAATTTTCATTCAGTGGGCCATTTTCATTCAGTTGGACCATTTCTACTGAAAGTTCTAATTTCAAAAGAACCTTTTTTCCAGATGGTCTATTGATTATCCAGAGGAACAGGACATATTGTCTCAAAGCACATGTTTGCTCAGTGTATTAAGCTCCATGAGAAATAGTCAATTCACTTTTATTGTATTAAAATGTGGCAGCAGAATTTTTATAAACTGATAAGTTAAAACTTTCTTAAATAGAACTAACTCTAACTCAGTTTGTGCAAAGTGACCCATTAAAGCTTGTATGATATCAGCAGCTCGAAACAGATGAGACTGTGCGCCACTGTACACATGCACAAATCACACATAAGTGCAAGAGATGCAACAGACGAGCTCTCTCTCCCCGTGGCCTCCAGCCTCCTCCTGACACCCTGAGAACATTATGGCACCCAGTCGACACATACTGTCTCCTGACTCACCCTCATGTGGAAACTAGACACCTGAGTCTCACCTCGTGCTCCTGAAGGATGAATAGACTCACATGCACAGACAGGAAGCACGTTTGTGCAAAGGAAAATATGCTTAATTGTTAATGCACAAGTGCAAATAGACACATTCTGCAGATGTATTCGTGCAGACTGAAAAGCAGTAAGGATACACTATAAAAAGGTCTACTTCAGTGTTGAGTGTAAGAGATTAAAGTCAGTCGCTTGGATTTTACACATTTTACACCTCAAAGTGTTTACAGGTCTTGGGCCATACTACTGCATATGTGAAAACACTGTATTAAAGATAGGGTAGGCAGTTTATTTTTGGTGTCACTGGGCAAAACTTCCATCATAACCTCTCAACATAATGTAATTCAAGTGGTCTGAAAGAACACTAGACTTGCGCACCTCGCCTTGGCTCTGGATTCAGGCGTTAGAAAAGGAAGACTGTGAAGGGCACTTTTTGGCCAATCACAGGTCATTTGAGAGAGCGCGTGTTCCTACTGGCATCTCTGTGCTGTGCTTCTTAGCGCCAGGTGACATCACTATGAGTTGATTGGCTGTTGCAACAAGAGACGTGCCTTACATTCTAAAACTGGCCTCTGGCGACTTGACAAGCTGAGTTACAGCTGGTGTATAGCCAGCTCGAGTCAAGCTGAGACAGACCAGTTTACCTACTGCTACTGTTTTGTCTCGCCGCAAATCTTTGGTGCAAACTGGACATAAAAGAGAGAGCGACAACAAACAACATACAATGCGAGCAGGAGCAAAAACAGATGCAGGTGCAGCTGAGTTGCTTTCTTAAGGTATTTAGACGCTCCAGCTTTAAGCCTTTTGTGGCTAGAGAAGATGCTGTGGCAAATCTTACCACAAAGCTTTGAAATGACAAAAGCTGATAACAGTTGATGACAAGTCTCCCCCATTGTTGACCCATTGTTAAAATAGAATAATTCATTCAGCTTTAACAAAAGCCACACTGTTAAATTCGAGTTATTGGCTGTCGTTTGCTTTAAAAATCTACATGTTCTCAAAGACTTGCTAATGCCCAAGTAATCCCGGGAGTTTAGATGAGACAGACTCTCTATCACAACAATTGTAATGCAATTTAAAATTCAAATAGCTTCTGCATCAGACTATGGATAACAGCTTATGCCTAATTCCTTCTAAGGACTCATGAAAAGAAATGAACAGAATACTCCTCACTCCAGCTATACTGAGAAATGCCAGTCCATAATAAATTTCCAATTCAGCTTGGCCTCTGTTAATCCCTCTTACATCAAATTGCTCATCAATTAAGGAGCCTGACAGTAATTTCTCCTGAGGGAATGAGAATCGGAGTGGCATACAGCAGCAACAGCACAGCATCCCGCTCAGAAACATGAAATTAAACCCATGGGTACAAGTGAACCACATAGGCCTATTGTTCAGCAGCTGTGATTCTCTTGTTACCTCGGCCAAGATTCACTCACTGTTAAATTTGATTTGAGAGTGCCCCGTACTTTGGCGTGATTAAAAATGTCTCTACAAACAGCATCGCTCAGACTGAATGATGGAGCAGAGGAAAATGCTAACTCATGGAGGGTGGCTTGGGGGAAAAAACAAGCACCAGAGATGTATCGCTTTCATCAGAGAGCCATAATGTGGGCCTTTCCAACGAGGAGTGCAGACGAAGTTCATAGAATGACGGGAATTTTTGCTCCACGCTGTGATGGAAAAGGCCGAAAATTAGCAGGACTTATGAGGCATGCATCAAAGACAAAGTTTTCACATTGATGGCAAATTATCATCAGTTTGTGATTAGTCAATATGTCAACAATAAAACAGGCTGATGAATTCCTGGTAAGCTTCAGGTTAAATATCTAATAATCTGCTGAAATACAACAGGTTTTTGGAAAGAGAGATAAAGAAAAAAATACTTTTTTTCTGGTAAGAAACTAGAAGACAAGAGAGATATGATGATGGGAATAAAGCATATCTGGGGCATGTTGCAGTGACAAATCGCTTCATGTTCCCGTCAGAGAGATAATTTGGAAGCAATACTGGCTGCGTGCTCTGAGAATCGAGCAGATGTGAAAACAGTGTTTTTGCCTGGGCAGTGCTTTGGAGGCGTTGCATTATCAAGAGACACCACTACAGTGGCGCACAAAGTATGACTGAGCTTTGCTTTGTCCACAACCCAACAATGAGCCACGAAATTGACATGATTGAGTGTGTGCCTGCTGTCTATCCAGCGGGGAAAAAAAAAAAAGATAGATGGGGAGCGAAATGCAGATACGTCTGCAGGTGAGAGTTTTCCTGTGTGTGGAATTTAGGCCACATTCACATGCATACCACGCTGGGTTAGTTCTGCTGGCGTGCCTCCTTTTTGTTTTCCAGAGTTTAAACAGAGATTAGTTTGAATGACTAAAAGGGTGTGAAAGGGTGGTTTATTTTAAGGTGTGTGTTGAAAAGGAAGTGGGCATCATAGCCGCATGTCGCTGTGCGTCAGGGGTCTGGTTCACGCCTGTTTAATCTTGACATGCAAATACGAAACCGAGCACCTCCAAGTAATGTGAGGCGAAGGGGTGAAGAGTTTATAATTTGCTCAGTGTCTCCGAGGCACTTTGCTCTGAAACACCCAAAGTGGATTTAACATGGAGACCTGAAAGTTACAGCAGCACTTGGAGGAATTTCTCAAGGGAAAACTGTGACAGATAACAACTCTAGTTTCAAACTAGTTTAAAGTTAATTTTCAACTTCACTTACTTCTCTTGTTTTTACCATGACAATAAAATTGCCCTTGTTCAATATTTCGTCGCTTACTTCAATCTTGACATAGCTCAGAGTCACCAGAAGCACCGCTCTGTTTCACACAGACACACAGCGCCAAAGCCAAAACAGTCCCAACCATGTTCTTTCAACACTGCACAGAGTCCTGCCTTCACTACACGTCTGAATCGTGTGCAGAATGAGATTATTTGAGCTAGCATGAGCTCATTGGAAAGTGGACGATTTAAGTAAGTGGTCTGATGGTGGGTTTCTTTGATGCTCTGTTAATTTAGACCGCCAACTGGGGGAAAACGCAATCACATCAACCTCCTGGTGATAATTACAAGCAGGATATGAAGAGTGTTTTGACAGGCTCACACCTGTAGTCGCACAGTGTGGAGGCAGAGCACAGTTCCACTTTTAAAATTAAACTTTTTCAGTCACACTGAATTCCCAGCAAAAACAGTGAACTTTGTCAAACAGGAAACCAATCAAAGCATGCAGACAGATTCCTGCTACAGCTGATGATTTCTTTCTGTTATTTATCAATCTGTTGTCTTTAAAATGTCAGAAAACTTTCCTTAAATCATTCTGTGACATCTCAAAAGCGTCACCAGGACCTAAAGGAGTTTCAGTTCAAAAGAACCAAGGGCAACAACCAAACACTGTTGGTGAAGTGATGTCTGCCAGGTGCAGATACATACTCTGTATTACAGCAGTATATAATCAACAAATCCTTGTATGCTAATGCAGAATTGGAGTAGCAGGTGCACTGCTTCCTCAGACACATATATATTTCATTTTAAGCTCCTCGAGATAAATCACTGGCTGTTAAAACAGTTGGTGCTCAGTGGCAGCAGAGAAAACAGGGAGTTTAACCGTAACTGTCAACTGGACTGACAGGAAAGATTGATGGTTAAAGCCTGCAGGACGCGAGAGATTCTCTTTGGCTCAAGCAATCAATGAAGTGGATGCTGACACTTTGTATCTCTCAGGGTGTTTTTTTAAGAGTGGGAAAAGAACAGAAGGGTGAGAAGTCAAAGAGAGACAGAGAGACTATAAGAGCTTGCAGAGATTTATCTCAATTAGTCTTGACTGATGTCAGCAATGTTTACAGATTGCAGCAAAATGTGGCAGAAGCAATTTACCAATGAAGTATTTGTTTGTTTCGTTAAGGGTCGCTGCCACGTAAACAAATGCATTCTTACTGCATCCACTGAGTCCCAATATTAGATGTGTTTGTTGCATAATCTGCATTCAAACACATCTGTCAGCTCTGTTAAAACTAAATAAATATGGCCAACGTGCCCAAGGCAAGTAACCAATTACGACTAAGTGCTTGAGGGATTGTCACTCTTTGGAAATCCCAAAACATCAGTAAAAATTCTTTAGCCCTGGATGTCCTTGAGTGCTCTGGGGGTTGCTGGTTTCTATATTTACTCCCATCAACACTCTTAGAATCAAAGGTTCCTGAGGCTGCTCTTCAGACTTGTTGACATAAGAAGGTCTGAAATGTTGTAGTTACTACTCAAGCCTGAAAGTAGGCCTAATCATTTCCAATCACAGGTTAAACATTACTGAACAATCCGTCCATGCTTTGAATGGAACACCGACATCCTCAGACATTTTTTAGGTTAATGTTTGTAATATGACATAGCATTTTTTTTTCTTTCTGAACAAAACAAATCCCATTCATCAAAATGATGTTTCTCTGGTAGCCACATTTTCCATGTCACCTCTCAAGTTGCCCTACTTTGTTTTTGTTAGTTTTTTTCATCAGTGAAAGATCTGATTCAGACAGCACGCAAAAGCTGGACAAAAACGAGAAGAAGAAGAAAAGCATAAAATTTTATTAGAAATTGACTTCTAACCTCAAACCTCCAACAGAAAATAGGGGCTTTGTCTCGGCTTATGTGGCGCCCTCTGTGACCTTAGCACGACTTTTCTCAACACCACCAAGCCTGGCCTACTTCCTGTGTCTTCCGCTGCTCAGTCTCACATACCAAGCCAGACATTCACACACCCACGGTGACGGCTGAGTGTGACCGGGTCATCCTGCGAGGCTGAGAGGAGATCCTGTTCATGAGTGTGCCGCAGCTGTCTCGCAGGCCGCTTGGTTGGTGGGGTTGCGGTGGGTGGGTGAACTCGTGGCCAAAAAGGTGACGGTTGAATTGAAGGGAGAGCTGCCTGGTCTATTCATGCTCTTTACACAAGACCTCTCGGTGCACATAGGAGGCAAAGTCCCAGCACGTGTTGACAAACCAACACAGAAGACATTATGATGATGGTAAGGCAAGAAAAAAGTGCCCTGTTACAGGCTGCACCTACTGTACAAAGTTTGAGTGTAAAGTCCACCCTAAGTAGCAATTTCACAAGTTAAACGATTCAAATACTGGAAACGGCTTGTAAAGACGTCAGTCACAAGTAGCTTGAGAACATATATAGCAGCATATGGAACACTGCAACAGCACCACTGCACAGAGCAAAGCAGCGCCGCTCACGCTTAACATGAGTCCGGCAGTGAGCACAGCTCAAACCTCATTCTGTGTAAAAGGCCCCAACATCACAAGCTGTAACATTATTGCCAGAATAAGACTTTTAATAAGGGCAAACAATAAAGTATTTGCCAAACTTAGCTGCTGAAACCTTTTTTATTGTAGAAATAACCTATTTACATATGGATACATGGAGAAATGTATGTTTCAGAGTCAGCATTATTCATGCAATTTAGAATGAGCGGGAAATGTCAGATTACGCTAACCATGCTGACATCATTTACTCTGAGTTTTGTGTAGTTTAAGGTAGAGACTGATATTTTCAGGAAATGTTATTTAAAATGATCCTATTTAAGATACGTTTTAAACTGCATTTTAGCAAAGTTCAGGTCAGGAGAGTCGACCATTTCAAATTATGTCTTTTCTTAACAGGTTGTATGCTAGCAAGCTAATTAGTATTGTCACTTAGCTGCAAAACAATCACACCTAGAAGCTAAAGGTGGGAAATATTTACTAAATCTTTGCATAAAAACTGGTCTTGAATTTGTTTAATATTCCTCTAACCCTGCTATTTATTCTGGTTTAGGGACGCAAAAGATAGAATGACACAGTTCCAACTCCAAGGGTGAAAAGCTAGGTCAATGCGTCTGGTTTACTGCAAATCTGTACAGTGGAATGCAAAAGCCTCATTTCTACTTCACTGCTGGATCTCAATGTGTTTTCAGTGTGAGTAAATTTTCATGCCAGCAAAGACATCTCAGCAGCACAGGAATTTATTGCTGCTATTATCCTATTACTGAAAATATGAGTTACGTTTCCTGTATTGAAGAAGGCTAACCTATATTGATCAATCAAAGAGAGATTCTAACTTTTTCACTGGCAGACCATCCACACTGTTGAGTGGATGATTCATGGGAGCAATGATTTTGAATTTCAGGTTATGAAACGTAAATGTAATCAGCTTAGCCTGAGTAAGTCCTAAGAAGACCTTATGATTTGTTAGAAACTGAATCAGAGAGAGGATGAGATAGTCAGCAGCACTGGCGAATGTTACGAATGAACACGCCAGTTGAGGAGTCAGACAGACAAACAGTCAGAGGAAGGGCAGGTTAAACGTGGTAGGAATGTGACAGACAGTTGGGGAAGGCACGCTGACCCCGGCCCACATGCTACTTAGCAGGTTCCAGGTGTCTCACCCTCCTCCCACGTTCACATGTGGATGTCAAGCCTCCCTGAAGGAAATCAGGTCGGTTCCATTGGGGAAGTCATATAAGAGCGGGAGGAGGGGAAATAAGTCAGCATCTGCAGGCCGTCTAGTCAAAACAAGGCTTCTGTGCTGTCTGGAGTTAGTGTAGGAGCAACTACATAAGGCATGAGCAGAAAAGGGCCTGTATGGACATATAAACTGCCAGAACTGAACCTAAATATTACGTCTATGAATACATGACCTAAATACTGTCTGTGGAACAGAATTTTCCATCCTGTCTCCAGTCTTGAATCGACACCTAGTTCTTATACACTTGTTATGACAGATTTTAGTACTTTTTAATGACCATCATTTTCCAGGCTCAGTGAGCTAAACTTACAGTAACTTCTAACAGCAGTGTAGCATTATAAGATACAGCAAGTATTAGCTGGCACTTCCAAAACAGATAAGAGCTACACCTCTGCCGCGTTTCATTATTCTTATAACATGCCCTTGTTCACTTGCCCTTCAGGAAATCCCCGCTGCCATATCGACTGCCATTCCATTACTCAGTAAAACTCTGTGAACTTGATCAGATCAACCCTCCAAGGGCTGATGGAGCGAGTCAACACCTATGTTCAGTCGGGATATGCATATAAACCAGAATGCATCGCCATTTTGCTTCATTTCCTGTCCAGAGTAAACTGACCCGATGGTGACATGTTGCAAGCATTCCTATAAAGCAGCATCTCCTCCTTGATATGGTTTAGCAGGTTACACAAAGTAACTGCAATGTGCTTACAGCTTAAGACACTGCAGATGCACAATCCACCACATCACCATGTAGCGGGGTAATAAAACCCAATAATGTCAGCGGACAGTTACTGCTGACTTATTTTGGATTGACACACATCCAGTTTTGCACAAAGGGCAAGTCCATTCCATAAATTGCATTTATATATCCCTCATGCCCTGAACCCGCAGCACCTCAAGTGGCCACTCATGTGACGCATGGTGTTACAGAACAACAAGGGCTGTGGGAAAGTGAGCAGGGACGAGTTATAAAACTAATGAAGCATTTGTGTATCGTCACAGTGTTGAAGCAGTATCAATAGAAGATGGACAAATTTACGGTGGATTTAATAATAATCGTAATAATACGTTTTATTTGTATGGCGCTTTTCGAAATACTCAAAGACACTGTCACACTTTACATAAACAATGTAAAATGATAGAGCACATTTAAAACACACATTAAGAGTTTTAGAGGGAGGGGACAGCTATGGAGAAAGCTCTGTCACCCCAGGTTCAGTGCTTGGACCTGAGTGGTGGAGAGAGGAGGTGTGCATCAGAGGAAAGGAGGCTGCAGGAGGGAGTGTGGCAGAGGAGCAAGTCAGTGAGATAGGAGGAGGCATGGTTATGAAGGGCTTTGTAGGTGAGAAGGATTTTAAACTAGATGTGCTGGGGAACAGGGAGCCGCTGAAGGTTCTAGAGGACAGGAGTGATGAGGATGTGGTCATGAATGCGAGAGTGGGTGAGGAGACGGGCAGCAGAGTTCTGAATGTATTGAAGTTTATTGACGACTTTGGATGATGAACTATATAGAGTGCTATTGCAGTAGTCTATTCTGGAAGTGATGAACACGTGTATGAGACTTTCGGCAGAAGAGAGGGAGGGTGAGGGACGGAGACAAGCAATGTTTTTGAGGTGGAGGAGGGCAGTTCTGGTGATTTGACTGAAGTGTTATTCAAAGGTGAGGTTGCTGTCGAAAATGACACCAAGGCTGCATACGTGCGGAGATGAAGACAGACTGGAGCTGTCGAGGGTGATGCGGAAACTGCGGGTGGTTATGGCGCGGGATTTTTGGGCCGATGACTATTATTTCAGATTTGTCACTGTTGAGTAGTAGGAAGTTCGCTCGCATTGAGGTTTTCATTTTAGTCAGGCAGTTTTCCAATGTGGACCAGGTGGCTTTGGTGATGGATTTGGTGGAGACGCAGATCTGGACGTCATCTGTATAGCAAAGAACATGTAGACTGTGACGGCGCATGATGTTGCCAAGGGAAAGGATGTAGAGGATGAAAAGGAGAGGACCAAGCACTAAACCCTGGGGGATGCCTTGGGACAGAGGAGCGTTGGAAGAGGTGCCATTATCGATTCTGATGAATTGTTGTCTGTTTCTGAAATATAATCTGAACCAGGAGAGGACAGTGCCGGTGATATTAAGATGAGATTCCAGACAGGAGATGAGAGAATGGCAGGGTTAAATGTGTCAAAGGCTGCAGTAAGGTCAAAAATGATGGAAATAATGAGGTGGCCAGAGTTGGAAGAAAGGTGGAGGTCGCTGGTGACTTTTAGATGGGCTATTTCAGTGCTGTGTTGTGAATGGAAATCAAATTGAAATGTTAAACTGAGTTCAATTATTTCATTTGGCCCAAATCACACATCCCTAACCTGATAATTTGTTACATTTAAAATGTGTCCAGGGCAGTGATTTTAAGATGTAAAATCAGATTTTATTGTCACAACCATACACAGTGAACACTAATCTCTGCATTTAATTCTGGTTCCAGATCAAGCTACCTTGGTTAAGGGCAGAGACAGGAGAATTAACCTAGTATACATGTTTGGCAAGGCGAGATAACCACACAAACATGGGAAGAACATGTCAACTCCACACAAAAAGACCAACCCCAGCTGGGATCCCAGAATCTTCTAGCTGTGAGGCAACAGCAGTTACCAGTGAGCCACCACGCCACAGTGAACTCAGGTCTTGCAGGAAAGTAAAAAGTGAGAATGAAGGATCAAATATTGATCTCCTTTTGCAATTTAGGAAATTAAGTTTGTCTTCACTGTCATACTGAAAGAATGCCAGCACAACCTGAAGTTTGAGGTATTAGTATAGAGAAAAGTCATCTAGTGCTGCTGGAAGACAGCTGAAATTATATGAAGCAGTTAATTATGGGTCAGCAAAATTACTACTTGTCAGTGTTTATTCATTTTATGACCAACAACACAGCAAAACAGTGCTACAAAAAGCAATAGTGTTGTACTTTTTCACAACAAAACCAATTTCAAAACAACACTTAGAATAAAATCCTTTCAGCTTGGTTAATGAAGCTCTCCTAAATCTCAGCTATTCATCTGAACTGAAATTTGAGTATACTTTCCAAAGCTTTAAAGTTTAGGTAAAATCTTTAATCTTTCAAAACAAAGATGTGGGAGAATCTAGTGTTAGATTT
>JAQFJA010000021.1:8450143-8462946 GCA_029874485.1 Naso brachycentron
GAAAATGTGTACAGTTTGTTTTTGTTTGTTTTTTTTTACTTCTGTAGTAAGAATCAATGGATTTTGGGTGATAAGAGACAAATCAAGGATTGAGAGGAGGACCAACAAATTGCAATTTTGGTCTTTTAATCTGATTTGTTCACAATAAGCAAATCTAAATGATTTCCATCCTTATATTCAGGGTTGGGAAGGTTACTTTGGGAATGTATGGGTTACAGATTACTAGTTACCCTATTTAAAAGGTAATAAGTAATGTAACTATTTCTATTACTTTATCAAAGTAATGTGACTTATTACATTTAATAACTTTTTGATTACTTTTCTAAATTTCTAATTAATGTTTTCAACTGTTTACTATTTTCAAATGTTTAAACCAGGCCGTGTTAACCTTACAGTTGTACTCAACAGTAGCATGGTGTGGCAGGCAACAGGCAGGCAATGCCTTCCCTATGTTATTTAATATGACTGCTTGCAGTTACTGTATAGGCTACATACCTGCAGATTAGGGCTGGGCTATAAATCGATTTTAAACCAAAAATAATTTGTTTGCAAGATGTTAAAAGATGAAAATCGTGAAAATCGATTATCCCTTTAACTAGGATAAATACAGTAGTAGTCTGTGGCTCTCTCTGGTCAACTCTGGTCTCTTATTTCTTCTAAGTGAAGTTTGGTAAAAGTTATGCTTGCACTTTATTAATCCCAAATTGGAGAATTCATCTTTGTTTGATCAAACCTTTATTTTAAAAAAGGTTTAGTTTGGTTAAACCTCAGACGGACCTCAGACCCTCTAGAGGGGTACGGAGGCATGCCCCCCCCCAGAAGAAAATTAACCTTAGATTTAGCATGGCATGCACAACATTTTCTGCAATTTGATTCTTTATTCTTTATGACAACTTGTAATGTTAAAAATAACATTAACATTACAATTTGTCGTAACGAAAGATAAAGTGACTCCTATCAGCTTCAACTAAAGCACTACATTGTTGCAGTCAGATCTGTTTGTTGGTTGAATATTTGTGGTGTCATAAACATTGCAGGCTTGAATGACTCAGCAGCCAAAACCATCATATCCCAGTGTTACACCAGATTTGGCGGTGGTCAGATTGGGCAACCAGAGAGGACACTTTGCACAATTTCTGCAGGGTTGCTGTTGAGAATGAGCTGTCTGTTATTATCACAAGCAAGACTATTTTTTGTCCAAAATGTTCCTGACCTATTATTGGATAATACCCCCATGAAAAGCAACAACTATCAGTAGAAAGTTTGCGACAGCCCTGTCTGGTCATTAAATCTGACGGTTGCCAATTCAGGTGTAACACCGGTCGCATCTCTACAGAAGGTTATGCGTTCACACTTTTCATTAACGTTAAGCATCTCCACAGTCCACACCTTCAAAAGACTTATCCAGAGGAGCCCTCACCAACAAGCAGCCGCAGACATGAGTGACACTGACAAACAAAAAATGCTGTTTTGCGATCCCTTTGCACGTTTAGCGTGTAATTATAATGTCAGTGTTGTCACACGTGAGTCATGTGACAGGGGGCAAAGGGCATTACTAAGGTGATGCACTGTGTCATAAAAGAAATAAACGTTAGGATGATATGGCAATTTAATTTGGTCTAACTTTACAAAAAATGGGCTATTCGAATTTCATATTATTATACAAAAAAAACAAACAAAAAAAAACCTCTTTCAGGGGCAGAGGGGCAGCTCTGCCATGGAGGGCAGAAGGGCTGTTGCTCAAGCAACAATAGCACGAATGTGTGCACATGTGTGTCAAAATGTGATATTGTGACCTTTCATCACAGCCTCTAACTTTTCAGCAGTCAGCAAACTACATTGCTTGTCCTGCTCTCTTCCCCTTGAGCCTGTCGGATTAGTGCCCCAACAGCTGACTGGCGTCCAGCCCTAAAATATATCAAGTTTGACAAGAAGAGAATAAAGGCTTAGTCCACAAGTCGGCAACACAGTTAGCTTTACCACTTCCATTTCTTTCTTAGCTGTTAAAAGCCCTTTGACAGATTGTTTGTTACAACGAGAAATACACAATTCCTAGCTTACCAAGCATGTGTGTCCTTTAAAGTAGTTAGAAATGCAGAATGAGGATATTATTCTCTTGTTCTTGCCAATGCACATACATTTGCTTGCATGGGCTATAACTTTGTCATTGGCGGTGGCAGCTTAAGTAGAATATTTTTTACGCACCTTCCTGAAATGTGTCATTGCAGCAGATGTTAACATTACCTTAAAAATGTTTGGACAGCACATTGCTCTGCACTAGTAATTGAAAATTACCTCTGGCTGCATCATGTGAGCCAGATCTCTGCTTAGGGCCAGTTACAGTCCTACTCTATGGATCCACGGTGAAATTACAAGTCAAAAATATCCCGAACCTTACTAAAAACTCTAAGGGGATAGTCATGTACTGGCTGTATGCACAAGACACAAACAGAGGTGTACTGCTGGCAGAGTACTTCATAATTATTTATGATGAAATAAAAGTTTAAAAAGCACAATCTGCCTAAAAATTATCTTGTGGAAATAAGTAAAATACATTATATGAACAACAATATTTAAATGTAATAACTTCAAGATAAAAGAGACAAAATCCCCTCACACATCGCTCAAGACCGATTCATTTTTAAAGAATCAGCAAAGTCTAATGACAAAACTTAGATAAACAAATCCAATGAAACAGAGTTCTGTTGTCCCGCGGCCTCTTCCGATCCATATTTCTTCCAAACTCGACTTAGTATTTTAATCGTTGGCGTCATCTCTGCCCTCGTTCACATGAGAACATCCCATAACTCAGCCGACTTCCTGCTACTCCATGAGCTGACAGAGAAAGGAAGTGTTGCAAGTACACACTGCAGACCAGTTATGACATTTATCTTGAATATACTACAATGGAATCTGTTGTTTAAACATGCCAGGCTCTCCTGCTCTGTTCCATCTGTCACTTAGACATAAATGGGGAGGCTGAGGGCCGCTCGCCACAGACTTCCTGAGAGCTGCAGTCTCTTCTGCTGTGAGTGCTCCCGGTGGGATTTGACAATGGGTTTCCATTACACTGAATCACAACACAACACACAAACTCGCTAACTTTGGTGAACAGTGAAATCATTTAAGCAGCTCCCAGCTGGAGGCCGTGGAGCTCCTCAGAAGATCGTACAACAGAGCTGTGAGCATGATACAACAATGATTTCTGTAAATGACAGAGACCCCCTCTTCTTTGTGGAGAAAGACAATGTATACACTGTATGTGAATGATGGGGGTTCAAACACAACCTAAGAGGAAACTATTACGCCTGGGCACTTGCCACACAGGGACACAGGTCCGGCTTTTGGAATGTTTCCTGAACGGAATGGCTAATCATGGAATAAAAATTACTGCAATGTTATTTTCCATTGACGTACAATGACCGCACAGTTTCCTGTCACAGTAACTCAAAGGCAGAAGCACACATGCAGCCATACGCATGCATACGGATTGCACATACACACTTCAGAGACTTGGTCAACAGGACAGTCAAACATAGCAGCAGAGACATTTGAGACATTAAAGGGATATTCCAGAAATTAAGTATTGCATTTCCACAAAATTTAGGAGGTTTGTGAGAGATTAAAGCCTGTAGATTACTATCCTGTCTTTTATGATGCATTTGTGCTGTCCACTCAGTCAGTGGAAACGCTAAGGATATTTCTCTTTAGATAATGTCAATACTTTATGTTTATGGACAAACTAATTTTGTGCAAATAAGTGACACATTTTTTCTCTCTTCCAAAACAAATACGGTAAACAAGACCTTTACGACAGTAAGCAGTACCACTTTTGTCCACATGGGCCGCTGCAATCAACATAAAATGAAAGTTCCTCTTAACAAAACAATGACCAAAATAGACAGGTTGAGCTGCAATCTTCTGACTTATAAGGCCTTGTATACCATGTCAAGCTTGAAAAATACCTCCAACATTTTCCATAATGCATCCCTTAGCTTTTTTTTTTCTTTCAAAACCATCAGTCAGGTTTAGACACATCTTTCAGATTCCACAGTTTTTAAGGCAGGCTTTTAGTAAAACAAAACCAAAAATTAAAAAAAATAAAATATATTAAGTCTGAAAGCCATAGGAGATTTTTTACAGCTGTTCTCATAGGCTGAGTTACTTGCTATGAGGATTAAAATGACAATGAATGTGTAAAATCAAAACCTTAAATTGACATTTACATAGGCAAATGGACACACACACACTCACACAGGAGCATAACACAGTTTGCAAATAGCCAACACACAAGAAAGCATTGCACATGTGCTCAAACTGACACACCCACTATCCAAACAAGCAGCACACACCTCCAGTCAAAATCCTCCCACAGACACGCTGTATGGATCTGATCACAACGCAATCCTATGAATGTCATGTTTGAAGTATACAGCGATGGCTGGGCGAACATGTCATCAGCAAACTAAGCCCATACTGTCGGCCTGGAGACCCCTACAGCACGGGCAACATTCAGCTGAAGCAGCTCAGTGTTCAGTGCCATCCTGTTCGCATCGGGCACGGAGCGACCCGCAAAACCATCTATCACCAGTTATTTACTTTTGCTCATGAAAACGATACTTTAAGAATACCTTCTTATTGTTAAATGACTCATATACAACCAAAGTACGCTAATGATTCAGGGTTTCGCAGGTAAAAGTGATTCACATCTCATCAAAGTAAAGTCTGTAGAAAACAAAAGGAGACTGAACTCACCGGAGAAGTTCTCCAGCCGTCTTGTTCACTGCTGCTGTCTCAGTACAGCGTCACATTGGACCTACACACGAGAAGTGAAATGTCCGATCCCAAATAAACTCACATAAACCCTCTGCCCTCATGCCAAATGTCCTCTTTGGAGTTTACCCACCGTTCGCGGAGACAGTAATGGTGTTATGTTGCGTCTTTACGCACTTCGCTTCCATCTGGTGAAAGTTTTCATCAATCGGAATAATTTGAAAACTTCGGTGGAAAGGACTTATTGAAACCACTGATGAAAAAAAGTGGTGACAAAGGGCTTTTTTTCCTCCCCCACTAACACTACAACAGCTCTTCTTGTGGAAAATTGGATCACTTTACCTACAACGGGACCCACTTCACCCCCCCCGAAACGTGATGGACAGATTGCGTGAAAAGTCAAATTGCCTCAAGGAATGAAAGCAAAGGAATTTCCCTGCATGAAGAACATATTTAACAAGCCTTTAAGCTGTCAGGAATGCTTTGTGGTCTGCTGGCCAAAGGGAGAGAAATATGTTAATAATGTAGGCTACTGCCATACCAAATATGGCAATATTGTTACGTCTGAGCTCTGGTGCGCATCTGGAAACGCTTAGCTTCTCTGAATAAATGCACTGGAGAGCCAGAAATAGACACTGTTAAACGTATTTCTGCCCACACCTTCAGACTCGCAGAGAAAAACCTACAGCTACTTTTACTGAAGCCTCTGCAACATGCCATAAAAGTGTGTACAAATTGCTTTGATCAGCAAAAGCTTTAGTGGCACAAAACGACTTCTGGCCCACGAAAGATGTATAACTATTACTGGAATCAGTTTATAGTAACCTTATAGTCTAATACTTTTTCAACACCTCGGGTCATATTTTTTGTTTTTTCTGAAGCATGTTTTTCATGAGATTATAAATTACTGGATAACAATTGCAATCAGCTTTTAAACTCTTAACCTGTCAGATGATGCACTGAGACGAAGAGGATACAAAACCCTCCTTATATTTTATTTAGCCTCTTCGTATATATCGATGAAATGGGGGGAATATAACCCCAGAATTATCTAATCATGAAAAAAATACAGTATCGCACCTAAACTCTACTACTTTCACAGAAAAGTTCACAGAACTTGAGTTGATAGATGTGAGAAGCGAGCAGAGGAAGAAAATGAAAAGGGGGATAAACAAGAAGGGAAAAATGTGAGACGGAAAAGTGTGTTCAGATGGGATCCAGGGGGGAAAAATCCATTTGAAAAAGAAAAAAGAGAAAGGTTTAGACAGGGTGGAGCTTAGGTCTTGGATGGAAAATGCGCCGAGAAACATTCCTGGCATAGTTTGGGAACAGTTCAGCAGGCAGCCCAGGAACGACGTCAGCTTCCCACTACGGTATAAAAGTTAGGAGGTGGCCGGACCTCAGCAGACTGCAATCGCTTTACCGAGAGCTTCAACTACTCTAAAGGAGCCTCTAACACTAGAGACTACCAGCAAACACATCAAGAGAGACAGACGACTGAGTGAGGGAATATCTAAGGACTCCTCCGAAGACAGACTACAACTACTTTTCATAAATCTGGGAACCGGATTCCTCTTGAACACGCAGAAGAAGAATTATCCAAGATGCTGATGCTTACAATTGTCGTTACCTTCCTCGGAAGCCTCAACTTGGTGAGTTATTTCTCAGTTTCAGTCTGAAGGAGAAACGTAGTTTTCTGTATTTAGCCTTTAGAGAGAGGCATAGGCTAAAGTTTCTTTTGACGGGCTAAATTAAAAAAACTGAGTGATTCACTAGATTTTTCAGATATGCGGTGTGGCATGAATAAATTTTCAGTCTTTAATGGAGGATTTTGTTGTCTGCTGTACAGGTCCTCTCCTCCTCCTCTTGCCCCTCCGTGTGTGAGTGTCCGCTGGAGATGCCCAAGTGCGCACCCGGTGTGAGCGTCGTCTTGGACGGCTGCGGCTGCTGCAAAGTTTGCGCCAGGCAGCTGAACGAGGACTGCAGCCTGACCGAGCCTTGTGACCACACTAAAGGGCTGGAGTGTAACTTTGGGGCCAGCTTTGCTGGTGCTACTACTCGTGGCATCTGCCGAGGTATGTATAAGATCATCCAGCCCCAAATGTGCATGCTTTTGAGTTGCTTTTGAATTAGTCTGAAGTCTTTTTCTTTCTTTTTTTTTCATAAGGGGGTTTTATTAAGGAGTTTGGGAAAATGTGTGATATCAGCACTGTGGAATGCAGATAGAAGGAAACTTAGACTAAACCTCAGAGTACAGACAGCCCACTGTGGAGGGAAAAGACTCCTCAGGCAGCCTGAAGAATTTCACAGTTTAACTGATCTTTACCTGGCAGCCATGTGATGTCTTCAGCAGAAGAGCGGAGCAGGAAAGAATAACATTCCTTTCCTCCCGTTTTTTCTCCTGCTACAGCCAAGTCAGAGGGCCGACCCTGCGAGTACAACAGCAGGATCTACCAGAACGGAGAGAGCTTTCAGCCCAACTGTAAACACCAGTGCACATGCATCGATGGGGCAGTGGGATGCGTCCCACTGTGCCCACAGGAGCTCTCCCTGCCCAACCTTGGCTGCGCCAACCCCAGACTGGTCAAGGTGGCAGGCCAGTGCTGCGAGGAGTGGGTGTGCGATGATGGCAAGCAGACAGACATCCTGGAGAAGATCTTTGGCAAAGACATATTGACTGACGAGTTGGAAAGAGACCTCACCAACAGGAACGAGCTCATAGCTATTGTCAAGGGAGGACTCAAGTCTCTACCTGGTAAGAAAGCCTTTCATCCTGAAAAAATCTTTATCTTTTGCTGGGTATAGACAAAGAAGATCTTTCATTATGTGGGATCTTGAGATGCTAATGTTTTATTTTTGTCTTTCAATCACAGCATTCAGACCACAGCCTGAAGTCCAGATGTTTGACAGCAAGAAATGCATCGTCCAAACCACACCCTGGTCCCAGTGCTCCAAGAGCTGTGGAACAGGCATCTCCACCAGAGTCACCAACAACAACAGCGAGTGCAAGCTGGTGAAAGAGACAAGAATCTGTGAAGTGCGGCCATGCACCCAGTCACCTTACTCGAGTCTGAAGGTAAGCTTGATCCACTGTGACTGAATGTGATGGAAGCATGCATGATAGTGAAAATGCATCCCTCTGGCTCTGAGTGCATGACTGATCTCCATCTCTGTCTTGTTTGTTCCCCTGCAGAAAGGAAAGAAGTGCAGCAGAACCAAGAAGTCCAGCCAGCCAGTAAAGTTCACCTACGCCGGCTGCTCCAGCCTCAAGAAGTACAGGCCCAAATACTGCGGAGCCTGCGTGGATGGCCGCTGCTGCAGCCCCCATGACACCAGAACCATCCGCGTCAAGTTCCGCTGCGAGGACGGCGAGACCTTCAACAAGAACATCATGATGATCGAGTCCTGCAAGTGCACCTACAACTGTCCCAGTGCCAACGAAGCCTCCTACCCCTTCTACCGCCTCTCCAACGATATCCACAAGTTCAGAGACTGATTGGTGAAGAATGACCAAACCCCTCAGCAAGAGAAAGAGATCATACACAGCACTGACAGTCAAAGGAAGTCCAGATGAACGCAGGGGTGTAAATAGACTACCAATCAACTACCAGCTTCTTGTTGTAACTAGATTCCCAAGGAATTGTGGGCTTACATCATGAGGACTTAATGAAGTGCACTGTTTGCTGTGACTACATCAGCATTCTTAAACTAAGAACTGCTTCGTATTAATGGAGCATCTGGAGTAGCTTCGTTATGGAGCAATATGTAATTAATATTTGTACATTTATGTTAGTCGCTGGTATCAATTCACTGTGTATATTTTGATCCTTTACATCAGACATGACACAGACTGTAGACTTGTGTGTGTATATGTAGATATGCACATGCGCAACTTCAATTAGCATACCATCCTGTATCTTAAGAACAAGACACCGAAATGTAACCTCCGAACTTGTTTAACAAGTGTGAGGCTGCATTCCTTCCTGACGTGGGCATTATTGTTCATGTTTTGTGGCAGCTATTGAACTCCCTTCATGAAAAAGACAAAGCGAAACATGTCAAAGGATGAATGAATGTTTTTATTATTGTTATTAATATTATTTATCAAAAATGTAGCTACTTTATTTGGATATTATGTGTCATACTGGAATAAATTGTAAAATGATTTAATTTTATATGCTACAAATAAAACGGATTTATTTATGAAATATGACACCGCCTGGGTTCAGTCTCTTCCAATTTCTGACATGCACAGGGCTGAGAAAGGGTAACTAAACTCACTGTTTTCACAGAAAATCCCTCTCTTATATCATTCTGTAGACTCAACAGATTTTTAGACAGACACTGAGAAGGGTCAGACCGTTCTTATATAACACAACCTTGGAGGCTCTCACTCCTGACTTTATGTGCCTTGGAATGCCATTCTGCAGCAAGCTAGCTAGCTTTCATTTGATCTGGCTAAGCCATACACTCGACTGATTCTGAGAGGGGGAAAAAAAGATTAAGTCCACGAGAAGCAATGAGTATGGGAGTATGCCAAGAATCTTAAGTGCTGCTCTGAATGGGCTGGGATTAGACACCATGCATGAAGGACAATGACTATTATTGTATACAATGGGCTGTATACAAAGAATGCGTTCCCAGGGAAGCTTTTTTTCACACAGCAAAATGGCTCTACCAAATTGACCTAATTCATTAGCAGTTGCCTTTAGAAGTGAATTAGCTGCATTGGCCTCTGTTGGCTCTTAAACTGCGGGGGTCTGCTGAACAGTTGTAAACAGCCTTGCGAAGTAGGGAGGGTTTAAGTCTCCCTTCCAGGTTTCAGTTTAACAGGCATTAAGAAATATTATTATGAGGTAAAGGACAGGAAACTGGGGTAACATAGTTGCCTTTGTGGTCACAGGAACTTCATACTCAGTGTTACAGCTACTGAGACAGAGCAACACCACATGACCCCTGCTATGGCATTTTCACAGTTTGTTTACCTGAGCATCGACTGGTCCTATAATTTTTATGATCTCGATGGACATGTAGCCCAAGCTCCGCAATATGAAATGTATAATCAAAGAAGACAAGAAGTAAACAGTCTGAAAAGTACATGTGTTATTTTTTTTCTTTTAAAGAAAACCTGATGGCAGATTCGAGCATCTGGTACAAATACCTACAGTACAGTTTGAACTGGGGTAGGGAGAGCAGAGCTCAGGGGCAACGACAGGGAATGGTTTCTTTTTTGATCCAGGTAGAGGGAGCGGCTCAGGAATGCAGCAGTGGCTCAGAAAGCAGACATCCTGATGGGCGGCAGATGTTGGAAAATATTTCAGAGCAACATGTTCACTTTAGCTAAGAAGGTTTTCCAAATATACACAAACACTCCCAAGTCCCCACTTGTGTCCACAAAAGGCATTTTATCTTCTCACAAACAGCTATTAAAAAACACGTGCATCTGCAGCTACATGGCACTCCTGCACAACTTTCCTGCATAGCTGCTGGTAGTAAGTCTCAATCGAGTCTATTTAATAAGAGGTTGAGCGGGACACTTTGCCTTTGATTGAGCTGCATACCGCACAGGATGTGCCCACTGAGGTTTTACAGATTGCTCACATGAAAGGCTTCTGAGGTTTACCTAATCACAAAGATGTGTGGCTGCCCCCTTGCAGCCTGGATTTACAGTCCAAACACTTTCAGGGAGCCCTGTTTTTGCTCTTTCCCTTTCTTGCTTCCTACAGAAGTATATTTCCATTTTGGTCTTTCAGAGTTTGGAAAGTGCCATGCAATCAGACTGTCATTTGTCTTGTTAACATAATGCAGCTAACTCGGTTATGTAATGGCACCTGTATGTTATGTGAGCAGTCCTTTCGGTCATCCGTAACATTCCTTTATAATGCACAGACAGGCACAGTGGTGAGGTTCACAATCCTTCAGCCTTAACAGTCTCGGAGAACCCAGAGATCGCACTTAAATAAATTGTGGTGTCCCAGCTAACACAGCTCAAACCTGTAAAAACGCTCTCAGACACACAGGCAAACAAGGCTCTCACTCACATGCGCCCCTGCAATTAAATTACTAAGAGACTACCTCATTCCCTGAACCCGAAATGTGTTTATATGACAAAGACATTAGCATTAAAGCTCCATCAAGCACTACGTAATGCTGTGCAACCAAAAGCTAACAGGACTGATAGAGGCCATTACAACATGCTGGAAGCTGCTGAGCACTGATGTCAGCCATTTTACAGCTCCCTTGTCTATAACCTCAGGTTAATATTCACTGTTATAAGGAACTCAGGGGCAAAAAGCATGGAGGGTTAGAGGCTGGCCACTGAGTACTTTTACAAAGGCAGCCACTTGTTTTAAAAAGCACCACCTGCTGGACAAAATGGGTAAAAGCATGCTGTGCTTGAAATCTAGTGAGACTGGCTCATCTGATTCCACCTGCACATTTTCACTTTCATTTCAACTGATTTTGCAAAAACTTGAGTTAATTAAATGTATCATTATGTATTTACATATAACATTTCATTTCTCATTGAAACGCACTGATGTTAAAGACATCCATTTGCTAAATCCTGACAGGGTGTGGGACCTTCTCTTCAGCACGAACACACACTAAACACACAACAGTGACAGTGATGCAACTCCTCAAACTCTGACTCCCTTCATCTGTAATTACATAAGAATAACTGATGAGCAGGCTTAGGGAAAAATCAGTCGCTTCCCACCCAAGCTGTCAGATTGTCTGTCACCAGGGCTGCAAGAGAGTGATCACTTGCTCAAAACAGCTGAGCATTGATGGGAGAGGCAGCACTGCCTTTGGCTGTCTCCAGTCTCAGCCAAGAGGAGACAATGTTGGAATAATCCTCCACAGGGGCACATCCCTTCAGCTGCTGAGCTAATGTTGGCATATGTTGCTCTCACTGTTGTTTTACATAGGCAGATCTAATGAGATCATATAGTCACATGCTGTTATTTTGCCTTCACTTCTTGCAAAATGGTAAAGGGATTTGGCAGGAGAGCTTCTTTCTTTTAACAGTTCTGACTGCCTCCCAAACTGGCTTAAATGTAAAACATGATATAAAATGTGGTTCCGGGTATCAAGGACCAAAAGCAAAGTTGGAGTTTAAATCTATCATTATGCTGAACCTCATTCGTTGCCGCCCTAACTGAGATAAGTCCAAACAAGTTTGTTATAAGAGTAAATGCAACATTTTATCTACTGATCCAAATGGTCCTGAATAAACCGATGGCAAAGTAAGTACTCAGTCATTTTTTAAAGTTTTTGCTTCATCTTTTTTTGCTATCAGTCCAACTCCAAACTTAAATTAATCCCTTTATTTTATATTGCAATTCCATAATACCAAAGGTCATATATGCTACTCAGTCACTTATGGATATTTACAATCACTCTGTATGAAATTATTCAACTGCAAAGAGTGATGTTTTTAAATTTCATATTTAAAAAAAAAGAAGACCCTGCATTCCGTGCTCCATGCAAATATGCTCACATTTGACAAATAAAACTTTTAGTGAACGCTGGTCACAAAAAAAGCAAAGAAACTATGTTAATTTCTTCCACAGATCATTTCACCACTATGATTAATGTCATAAAACACAATTTTCTTGGTTAGCTTTTAAAAATGTGATTTAAACTCTTAAGCAGTTGCTGGCTTCAGGATAAGGATTTTTTCTGATGTTCCCATGGAACATTTAGTGACAAGAGTGATGTATTTTCCTACTCTTATGTCTCCCCCATGCTGGGTAACTGCAGCCTGGTTTCCACTATTGTGGAGGGATGAGGGTTAGTAAAGCCTTAGTCATTAAATCACCTCCCACTTTGCCCTATAACACTATTTCTGATCTCTTCTGTATCTTTTGTTCTTTGGAGCTGATAATGGTCATACCATGGAAATATAACTAACGAGTGGCAACTATGACTCTTGGCTCTGCACAGTTTAAAAGTGCCTGCTGGTCCTCCCTTCTCACTTACTGCAATACATGAACACACAAAGAAACAAATATAGGCCTACATGTAAG
>JAQFJA010000021.1:8541902-8555456 GCA_029874485.1 Naso brachycentron
CACACTGAGGGTAGAGACCCTCTTTTTCAGTGGTGCTGAGATTACACACAGAAAAAATACAAATCACTGAAGATAAAAGATGTTTCTTCAAAGCACTGAAATCAATGTGCCAAAGTCCAATGAAATAAAAAGTGATTTAATAGCATCAACCATTAGTTGTTGTTGATATTGGTTTACATGCTCAAAAATTCAAAAACCTTTACTTGTATTTACTGAGTAGATATGACTCAAAAGAAAATCAGAATTACTGCTTCTTCTTGTGAGTATTTGCCTTTTTGAACCACTCAAGTTGAAGTTTACATCAGGATCGATAAAGAGCTACATCACAAGGTGCAAGAACAATCACCCGAAGTTCAGTATAAGCAAAAAAAACCAGTGGGCTTGTGGTGACGCTTCAACTATGGATGCTGCTGCAAAGAAGCTACAAATTCTAAAACATGGGTGCTTTATACACACATGTTCAACCTTGCAGCACATAAAATCCAAACAATCGGCAAATTTTCAAAATGTTTTTGTGGAACATTATGATGTTGCAGTGAAGATGACTTTGAAATTTTGTAAAATGTCATCACTTCATGACTTTTTTTGCATAACTGGTAGATGAATTTTTGAGAAGTGGTCATAAATGTGTTTTGTGAGATCACAGTTGACCTATGACCACCAAATTCTTATTAGTTTAACTTGGGTTCAAGTTCAAGGTGAAATTTGAAGAAATTCCCTCAGGATGCTCCTGAGATATCACACTCACAAGAATGAGGCACACAGATGGAACTTATGATGGACAGGTAACCCCAAAAAAATAATGACTTGGGATTTGGCTGTCACCATAAAAATACAGTAGCAAAGTCATTTAATTGTCTAAATATGTTCTTTCAGGAGTAAAGCTGATTCAACTGAGGTTAAAATAAAGAAAAAGTACTTTAAAAGATCGTTTTTCAAAGCCCACATGTCCTATAAGAACCACTGCCATATAAACTGTGAAAACTGATGGTGATATTTAAAAGATTTATTGAAGCTACAGTAAATACAGTGTCTCACGACAACAAACCATAGTTGTGGAAAAACTGGACTCCGTGATTTTGGGACACAGGCAGATTTTAAACATATTACATAGACAAGGTGCGGGATTTTTCCTGATAGATTGTAAAGTTAAATTTCACCAGACACAAGATGGCGCTGTGAGTCCAGAGGTGATCAGAGAGAACGCTGCCCCTCTCAGCTGCCAGAAATGCAACACTGATGACAGATACAGCAAGTTGTCAAAGCAGTGAGGTTAATGCCTTTGGGTGAATTCTGAGGAGTAGCTGTTATTCATTTGACATCAAGCAGCCAAAATAAATGACTGTACATCTCATTAAAAAGCTTTGTACCAGTGACAGAGAGTCGAAGCTGCAGATACTGTAAGCAATAACTTTATAGTCTGAATGGGATATTTTAAAACACACAGCAACCTGCATTAAAAAGTTCATGCAACGTCATCCAATCCTCATATTGTGTTTGTGTTTTATGTCCATAGGTGTGCATGACTCTGTGTGTGGGCATACAGATGTTAGATGATAGCGTGAGCACAGGCTTGCATGAATCTGTGTGTGTATTTTTGCGTCAAAATAATTATAAGCAACCCTGGAATGTTACAGGTTGAGCCAATGCGTGATTAGAGAAAGTGGAAAGACGCTCATTTGTTATTGGAAAGTAAGACAAGCCAAAGACTTCAGCATGCCGAAGTCTTTGACTGTGATCGTCCTGCCATAAACGAATATAAATAAACTGAACTGTAAGAGGCACACTTTAGATAAAATGATCATCACTTGACTGTAAGACAGCCCACATGGATCTGCTTTTAAATCTATTATTGTCGGCATGCTTCTACCATCTGTGTGGCATCATCTATTTTATGCTTTCACAGTTGAGAAGCAAATCAAAACCACCATCCATCATTTTGTCTTTAAGACAAAACAGAAAATAACTTTCCAAAACCACCAAAATCTCGAAATGTATAGCACTAGTTGTTTTCTTTGCACAACACAGATTCCATCAAAAGTCGAGACGATGTGTAAAAATATAAATAAAGCAGAATGTGATAATTTGCCAGTCCTTTTTGAGATATTCTCAATTAAACACTACAAAGATTATACATGGAAAACTTCACCTGATCAGCTTCATTCATTTTTGTAAATATATGCTCATTCTGATGGCAGCGACACATTTCAAACAAGTTGATTCAGTGGCAACAACAGAAAAAAACAGTTTGAAACCTTCCACAGGTAAACAGATTCACTGGTATCGGGTATGAAAGGGGAATCCTCTGAAGCAAAGACAGGGTGAGGTTCACCACTTTGTAAAATACATGATTAATGAACTACATGGGCTCGGGACACTTAATACTTGTGTTGCTGGTAAACATTATATTTGCAAATGAGTCTATTCTGGTTTTGTTGATGGTTCATACAGTATCCCAACTTATCAGGAATCAGGGCTGGATGTGTAGCCCACATCAGCTGCTGAAAACACAGATTTTCTCCCAAGGGATTGTTCAAAGTAAAGCCTAACCAATAAATCGACTATCATTAGCTAGAGATATTGAGGCCGGCACACAAGTTGGTATGTAATGTAACGACTGTTTCATCATAACATAGTCTGTCCACCATAGAGCACTAACAAGTTTGAAATGTTCTGCTGCATACACACTCCGAATTACCAAAGTTTAAAAGGTATTTTTAAGAACTTTTTCTGAAACTGCAAATACATTAAAGGTATCAGACTCAAAAATTGAGTATGTGTGGAAAATTAATCTAAATGGATTTCAAACTAGACATGGGATACACTGGCAGTTTCAAATAAAATACAACAATGGCTGCAAATGGATCTCATGTAAAATACTGTGAAAAGTACTAAAAATGAATTTTTATTTCTTGAGTACAGAAGCCAGAAATGGAGCCTAGTTTCAGTTAAACTGGCATGTTGTGTTCATCAAAAGCGTAAGTCATGACAAACTAATGTTACTGCACTGTACCAATTAAAAACCTTGCACCCACAGACACACAGGTGAGTAAGGGAAAAACACGCACATCAGTTTTGATTATGGCCCTGGAAACACTGCTCAGCGTCTCTTTTTAACTATGACAACTTCCTCCGGGGTGACTTCACTGGCGAACACTCTTTAAGTGATAATTCTATATAATTCAGTCGAAAAGAGGATGTGGAGATGTTTAACAAGCCTGTGTTGTCTGCTGTAGCCATAGTAATGCGTCATGCTAAAGTGAAGAGGATAATTAAAGGTCTGGAGGAGAAATTCAACAGAAAAATATCAACAAGGTAAACTTTACTCACAGGCTTCCCTGGAGGGCCTCTCTCTCCTGGACTGCCAGCCTTGCCCTTTAAAGCAGAAACGAGTGTTTGAATGATTAACGCACAGTTTTCAATGTTCATGTAACCCAGCTCAATTTACTGCTTCATTCAAATCATTATGTTAAATATTAGATTAGATCATATAATGACAGTGACTTTCCATGTCTGATGATTGGTGATTACGTGTGGTGGGTTTCACAATTATATGATCACAGCATCGCTAACATTTGCCCGCAGTCAATCAAGAGGGAGCTGCATTATCAGTACTGTGGTAAAATCAAGGCAGGCGGCCATGTTGTCTGACATGAAAACCTTTCTGTGCCGGAAATTCAGCGGAATTTTCCATATAAAATCAGACAGGGGGTCTTACATGACTGTACAGTGTAAGGCTTGTTTACCCACACTAAAAACTGAAGATTGCACTTCAAATCTCAGGCACATGTGAAGCTGGATTGTGTTTCACTCAGCTTCAAATACAAAATATATGTTCATCCTACTCCTCCTCAGTAGATCTAGCTCAAGTTTCCTCTCTACAAGCTGGCAGTGGCACATTATAACTGCATGGGGTTATAACCTGATACTGAGGCAAAAAGACAAAGACCCACTCAGCAAGTAAAAACTGACTGAAGCTTTTACAGAGGCCCATGGGTTTAACTTAAATGAGGTGAATGTGCATCTTCAAAAGGGACGTGCCTGTTAACCTAGATGCTTCAGGATGATGCCAGTGATTATTCTTGGCTTTGGATGAATGAGGTTACACATAAATTGGCTTTCTCATTTCTTAAGAGCCTGAGGCCTTCAACCAGAAATGTGTTTGTCATTTACAGCACCACAACCACTCAGCAGGCAGCTCACGAGCATCTTTAGAACTTTGAAGATACACTTTGTAACGTGTTATCTGCTAACATTTGCCCTTTTCCATTTCAGCTGAAAACAATTATAAACACACATTACACTGAACTAGGGGTGTAAAGATACATCCATTGTATCGATGCATCCATTTATATTCCTATGATCAAACTACATCGATAGGTAAACGGCAAGTCGTCCTGTTAGTGTGACTTGTATTGATAAATCGACATAAATCGACTGTTTCTATAGTATGAATTTGCACTTTGTATTTAGCACGTCTAACATCATGTGGATGTTTTTTTGCACTTGAAATGGTAAATAATTTTAAACCTTACTCAGGTCTATTCTCCCATTCATACTACGCATCTAATCGTTGTTAAAATGCATCGTACACCCCTACACTGAACAGATATGTAAATGCAACTCTTTGTTTTCACTCCTATTTTTAAATTCTGTGTTGGTGATCACTTCCTCTTTGTTAAATATATAAGTGATATGCGACACCTGGTAGGTTGATTAGTGCTCTCTAAAAGATTTTAACAAATTTTTGTTTGCACACTTCTTATTGTTGTATTTGTATTTTTACTTTTCTTATATAACTTACTATGAATCCTGGCTCTCCTTTTTGTCCAATGTCACCTCTTTCACCCTGAAAAGAGAAAATAAGCAACATTCTGGAAAGTTATAAGAAAGAAAAGACTTTCACTGGAACTAGTTAAATAAACAATTTCATTTTTAGGTGTAAAAAATTATTTGGCAATTCCAGCTCCAATACTGTGGCCAATATAAAAAGATTTCATTCTGATCCCATCTTCAAAAACTTGTGGTGATGTTTTCACCGAGGTGGTGTGCATGTTTACCTTGGCGCCCTCAGGACCTGGTTCTCCCAGTGGGCCATCTGGACCCCGGGGCCCCTACGCGACAGCAACATGAAACACATCTTTGAACATCAAATTGAATGAACAGCAAAGAATGAGCAGTGCAGAGACACATTTAGCATCAAAGCATTATACATCATAGGTGGCACCGTGGCTCAGGGGTTAGCACTGTTGCCTCATAGAAAGAACGTCCTGGGTTCAATTCCCTTCTGGAACAGGGCCTTTCTATGTGGAGTTTGCATGTTCTCCCCGTGTTCCCATGGGTTTCTACTGGGTGCTCTGATTCCCCCTCCATCAAACATGCATGTTAGGTCTGTCTCCAGTCAGCACCCTTGACCGAGGTACTGACTAACAATCTGAAGTTGGTCCCTAGGTGCTGTGCTGTGCTGTGGCTGTCCACTTTTATCTGCTCCATTTTGCCTCTAGCCAGACTCCCATCCCTCTCAGGTCACTCTGCTCCCTTAAAGTGGTCAGACGGACAAATGTGGCTTTATCTCCTTCTTTGTTTCTTCCTGTAGTTTATCTCCCTTTTCGATCTTTGTTTTCCTTTAAGATATTATTTCAACTAAATTTTTCGTAGTGAACGATGTAACTGTATCGTGTGGTCCATCTCTATCAATGTTAATAGGATTCTTTTTCATTAATTAACTCTTACGATTCAAGGAATCTGAACTGTTGATTTATTGCTTCAATGATTCACCATGAATGTAGCTGGGATATAACAACACGGTGGCTTTTTTAAATGAATGTTTTCAAGTTGTGGGGGATTACTAATGATATGTGGTATGGTCAGTGAGTTGTATGAGGGTATCAAGGGTTAACAAAAAAGTACACAAAGTACATAAAAGGACAAATGAATCAGAGGTAGACAGATTAGATACGACCCAAACTGAGAACTTGCTTTAGTACTAGTATACTGTAGGTACTGGCCAAATAAAGCAGGTTCACACCAGATCTCTGGGATATGAATGAGGTAAAATGGTAAAAATAAGCAACAGGCCGTGCGGCAGCTCCCCTTTGCTTCTTTTATGTGGCAATCTGATGTTAATCTTTTATTGACACAACACAGTGTTGAGAGAGGACGAATGTTATGACCGACATCTCTTCCAAAAACATCGGTAGAGAAATAAAAAACTTTGATTCAAATAATTAGATTTCACAGCTCTCACTTCCTGGTAGCTGAGCCAAAAAGGAAGTTAAACGACAAAAGGACACATGTAAGATTTGCAGTAAACAACAACAGCTGTGACATGTTAAATGCTGCCATATGTTTTGCTTGGCAGAATGCTCAATAAATAAACAGAGGAGAAAAGGAAGTGAAATATGGATGAGTAATGAACTGTGAGGAGTAGTGTGGTAGAAGGTAGTACTTCATTAGCTCGTTAAACTTTCTCTCTCATATAATTGCAAAAGCCATGGTGCCTGTTAGGCAGTCTGGCTGTGGGGGTACAAACAAATACAAGCAAACCTTCAATTTAGAAAAGACTTCAAGTGAAACTAAAAGTTAAAACGCAATTAAAGACAATACTGTCGGAATGTAATGTATTGTATCACAATAAAAAAAAAAGTGTCTTTATACCATCATTGACATGTGATGGTATCAAATGATGGGCCCTCTGGGGAAAAAGTCAAGTTTTGCTTTAGCCGCAGTGAAGCAGAGCGGAGGGAACTGAGGACTACAGAGACAATCAACCATTGCAGCTTCTTCCTCATCACGCACTGAGGAAGAAATACACAACCCAAGACTTAAGGATTGAGTTAAACTCAGATGTGTTAAAGAAATAAAGGAATAAGCTGAACAGTCTATTTTCACTTTCTCTTTGGTGGCTGCAGTCCGCTGTGGAAAAAGGGGGGAAATCAAAGTCAGGTGAAGCCTGCTGAACTGTGGACACCTGTGTGAAAAAGTCATTGTCTTAGCAAACAGAGACACTATGTCAGCTCACGGAGGAAGAAGGAAACACAGACAGACGCTCGTTTAGCTCATGAAATGGCCAAAAAGACACTAACATGACTGATAGGACATTACTTTGTCAGTCAAAGTAGACATTTAACTTGTGATTGGAGGATGCAGAAAAGAGCATGGGGTATGAGATGGGTCATTTGTAAATCATTAAATGACAATTATTTACACATGCTTATACAGGAAACAAAGTAAGTAAGTGAAAAACAAATACAAACAAAACAAATATTAATAAGAAGCTTTTTTTCCAAGACTTCATTTGTCTTTTTTTAAAAAATATCACAATAAATATCTGTGGACCTGTTACCGAGGTATTATCGTGTTGTGAGGTTTTGATGTTTTTACATTCCGACTCTCATGGAGATTAACATTATATTATATCATTCAGTGATGTTAAAGGTCCTATAAACAACTTCAAACCATCACCACAGAGAATCTTGACAACTGAAGACACAGAGATACCATGTGACACATAACGGCACCATATCCCAACATTGTTTGCCCTACTGCATTTCTGCTTTTACTTTATCAAGAATCACTGCTCCAAAAAAATTCTCTCCGCTTTTCTGACAACTTCAAAAGAGTCATTAGGATTCATGTGTCTTCTGTCAATGATGTAGACCCATTTATGATGACTGTTAATCATAACCAGCAGAAACAGAACTTAAAGAGGGAAAGTTGAGTTCAGGGTGAGGACACTGTCGCCTCAGTCAGCGGAGCCATTAAGCCCTCACTCCCAACACCACAGCAATGCATCCGTCGGTTTGATTAGAGAGTAAGATTAATGAGAAGGAAGGAGAAACGCAGGGGAGGAAAATGGTATTCAAGCACAAGCTTTTAAACTGCTGTGAAACGAACAAACAAACAAACAAAAAAACATTGTTAGTATGTCATTCAAGCCTTCCAGCCCATTTCTCCTCAGCATATTATCTCTCTGTCGCACACATGTGCTCTAAACTCGCTCGCCCTCTTTCTTATCTTTTAATAAAGCATCTCCTCTCTTTCATGGCAGGGTTATAAAGCTCCAACATATATGCAGTCCCACAGAGCGGAGCAGCTCTCTGATAACGTAATATTAAAACATATTCAAGTCAAAAGTGAACACTACACATGCAGAGTGGCACTGTCTGTGTTTTTGGTCGGTGACTTCATTGACAGAAGAAAAAGCAAAGCATGTCATTTATGAAGTATTTTTATAGAATTCCTAACAGCTGCTCATCCAAACAACTTCACACAGAGACACCGCACTTTCTCGTTTCCCCAGCAATCTACCTGCCAGGCATGGAGTAGATCGAATGCACGATTCTTAAGATATGCAAAGGCCAAACATACAGACAGACAGACAGGCAGACAGAGATTGCTTGCTTTATATAGAGAGATGTCTGACTCCTAACCTGAAAGTGTCATTCCCCTCTCAGCCACATGGTGTCTCACCAGTTCTACCACACCACATTCATTAGACAATACCAGAGTGTCTTGCCACTTTAAATTCATGGGGGCTTATGAAACAGCTGTAAATGCACCTATAAAGAAACTCCAGCTAAGTAGAAGGGCAAACACATGTCTTTTGATCGCTTTAACCTTTGCTTTATGGGAATGGAATTACTATGCGAAGCAGAAAACCAAGAGCCTGATGAATGAAGTTTACATGGTCACCAGTAAGTTGATGTCGGCTCACACACATAACTCATTGGAACTAGTGCAACTAATGCCCCAAAAGTAAAGACAGCTCTTACCCTCCTGCCCTTTGGCCCAGCGATTCCTGGATTACCCCTCTGCCCCTGTGGACCCTGTAAGGATAAGCAAGACAGACACAAAAACTGTGTTGTCTTGATCGTATTTCTTTGGGATGAAGCAGTCAGACCAACTATAAAACACAATTAAAATACTTACAGGCAAAAATGTCTCTATGCATTTTGTAACCCACATTAAAAAAGAGTCACATGAACCTAATGGATGTACCACAAAGGTTTAAGCAGAACTACTGAAGAGTCAGCCATTTCAGACATACTGTTCACACAGGTCTAGACTAAATTGTGGTAAACACGCAAATTGATACTTCAAATCAACCTTCTTGTGTGTTTACAAAAACCGGGAGTACGTTTCGACAACTCAAGTCCAAGTTTATCTTGTAGTTTAATTTAGAACATCCAGCTAAGAAGTGAGAAGAAAACAGCAGAGTCAGTGCATCGTTGCTTCTCAGTCCCTAATGTGTGTATGACTCAATCCAAAATGCAGAGACTACATAGGTGATATATCATAGGTGATATTTGGGGGCCAAGCAGCAAAGCTGTGAAGCCCCCACTATGTTTCTTTCTTTTCTTCTTACTATTTTTTTTTAATTTATTCTACCACTTACGAAACTTGGCAGAATGGTAGAGGGTCATGTCAAGAGGCGATAATGCAAATCTTACATCAATCGGCCATAGGAGGGCGCTATAGCAAACAGTTAAAAAGTGCAAATTTAAACAGGCATATCTCACGCCCTGTTTGACATAGAGTCATGAAGTTTTGGACATATGTTCATCTCCTCATTCCAAACAAGTTTCTCACAAGGACCTTTAAGCACCACCCATTACATTTTCTGCAAATTACACTTTCATGAAAAATGCAGAGTGATGTTTTTGGTAGAAATCGAGGACATTCTATATATCTTTTATTGCCACACACAGGTGTTGCAATCATACACACACATTTGTGGCTACATTTCAAACAATACTTAAAACATTGCCCCTGTTCTCCAATGGAAGTCTATGGCAGCACCCATAACCGACTGATCAGTTGTTACTATACTTTGAAGAATGGTTGAGGATCATTTTACTTATATGGCATTTTGGCTGTTTGGCCCCCTCAGTGCTGCTTGCAGCTACATTGGTTTATGTTTAATGTGTCCACAATACATGGAAATTAAAACAATGTAGTCGGGGGGTCTCCCACTACATTAACAGACAAACACATTAAAAAAGGACCTGAAACTCTATGCAGATTCTACTTCCTGTACCTGTGCATAATGTCTACCTCTAAGTGTACATAGCAGCAACTGCTATCTGTAATATCTATCAGTAATCTCCTCTTAAATTTGAATTTAATTTAATTGAAAGAGATGCTTAATGGTCGCTACTGTTGCGTGCAACACTGCAACATTATTTATTACATCCTCTGCACACCTTGCAATTTATCTCTACAATAAAAACAGGATATGTAGAAAGTGTATGACACTTACAGGTGCACCTTGCATGCCGATGTCCCCTGGGCTTCCTGGCAACCCTGGATAGCCCTTACACCAAAAGAGAAATAACAAACAGTTTAGCAATTTAAACAAGAGACTATGTCTGTTTAATTAATTTTAACAATGGCCAGTACAGAGCAACAGCACAGCAGCATAACAAGATTGCACAGTAAAAGGTAATTACATCTGTGACTGGAAAGAACGGAGACTGTTTTGTGTTTAAGATAGGTTTTCTTAGAATGTGGCAAAGATCCTCGAAAAAAAGAAAGTTGGTTCTTATTATAGCTCTTTCTATACTAGTGCTTTAAGTTATAATGCCACAAAAACAAAGACAAAGGTGAGTCAAGACAAAAGTTGCTTTACTTAGGAAGCATTAAACCCTATAAACTGTCATTAAACAGGTACAGAAGCTCATGAGATGATCATTGTCATCTGGCCTGAGCTCCTCACATTGAACTGCTATTTCTTGCTAATGTGGTTACACTATAGTTCAAACCGGTTCATACAAATCACTACAAACGCTAACACAATTCACAAAGCTTCTCTCTCTCAGTCAAACATGTAAACAAAGCAGCAGTGATTCAATCATCTAAATATTCCACCAGCAAGCCACCAAATTAGTCATCCTCTCCTCCAGCCAGCCAATCAATCAGCCTGCTAGTCAGTCTGCAAGCCAGCTAGGTCAGGACTGGGGCCCAACGCCACAGACATGGAGTTAATCCAAGCCCCCCACCTCTGAACAGGCCAATAGAGAAATGTAGAAGACAGAGGAAACACTGCTGTAATGGACAGCAGCTTATTTTGTGCTCTGAGGAATCAACACTGTCAAAATAAAGTTCACATTTTTCACAGTAGTGAGCAGGCTAATGTAAGATTACGCTGCTATGAACCTGCATATATACAAACATTAATCAAATCCAATTTCAACACACTGAAACAAATTAGTGGTGGACAAAGAACAACATGAGTCACTCTTAAGCATACTTCCTTATGACAATGTCAGTCAGCACTCTCCATCTGTGTATGTGCTTTGATTGGTTTGTAGTGTTAGAGACAGGTTAAGTCCCTGAAATGTTTATTTTTGTAAGACACACTAAGTCAGTCTGGCATTTGAAACAGATTAGATCGGTTTGCACAAACCTGCTCCTCATATGTCATCCACGCGTAAATTTTTTAGCAGCGGTTCTTGTTCATTCATTCTTTCAGAGATACACGATCATTGCCACTGTCTGGAGCCCTTCACTGTCATAATGAGGTAGGCACTGCGAGTAACTTGCCCTGCCTGGCATCTCATTTAGACTGATACATGAATATAGCAAGAAATAGCACCGCTTCAGTAAACTAACTCAGAACTTTAGGACTGCACAGAGAAATCACAGACAGAGAGCACCAAAATGTCTTTCAGCAGATCTAAATCCAGCGTCTGTTGAATTTAATCACTGCATTTTGTCAGCCAGACCAGAGTGCTTCACTGTGGGAACACCAATTTGACACGGCAAAATTTTGCAAAGATTTACTTAAAGTAACACCATTAAGGTGTCTTGAACATTTCAAGTCTGCTAAGTGCATTTCCATGAACGTAACCTTGTAACTGAGTAGTGTCTGCCAAAACTTATGGGCCAAAGTGGTGCAGTTTTATATTCATCATGCTCAGACGTGAGTTTACTCAACAAAGTGTTCGGTTGTACCTTTACGAATACCATGGAAAACCTTTTTGAATATACACACAGCAGCTCTGGGGTTTAGCACTTCTCAGACAAGACACAGAACTCTGGAGTAAATCCTGGGTGACTGTACTTACCCTTGGCCCCTTTTCCCCGACAGGACCTGTTGGACCCGCTGGTCCTCGGTCGCCCTGGGGGGGAGCCAGAAAGGGAGAGATCATTAAACTATGACCTGAAAGCTCAACATGGAAAACCCAAACACAGCTTAAAATACAATCTTCCTAATAAAGAGCCATGAAACCCGAGAGCAACTTCTTAAACACAGGTTGGAGTGACAGCTGTTTGAGTAGAGTTTAAAGCAAGCAGGTACTTTAAAACCCAGTTGGTGGCACTCTGCTCGGTGTGTTAAAAGTAAAGCTGTCTAGGCCTCCACTCTAACTTCTCTAACACTTGTGCAAGTGATGCTTCCATTCTCCTTGAAATGTGTAACTTTTTTGAGGTTAAAAGTAATCTTCACGTACGTGTTGCATCAGTGAGCAGCATAGTTTTAGGGCTCCGTATTGGAAACAGGTCTAAATTAGAAGGTGGAATTGAATTAAACATATATAAACATAATATAGAAGGAATTTATGGGCTGTCAGGGTATAGCTGGTGCTGACAGATTGATCCAGGAGGAGGATTTTGCATAAGAGGAGGCGGAGGACAAGCAAGAGTCTGACAAGCAGACAGCTTCCAATCACAAGAACAAGTTCTGACACACAGATGGCTCCTGGATAGGAAGGAAAGGTGGACAGGCTGGCAAAGAGGGAAGAATGGAGATAGAAATAAACGGCTGTTTCTTGGAGGACTGTCAATATAAAAAAATCAGACTGCTGCTTTAACCATTCACCTGAGCAAGAAAGCTGCAGAGCTGCTTGTAACATTTTCTTTTAAGCTAATAGACGACGGGAGATGAATATGTAGAAAGCATCAGAGCCTCTTCACCTCTGTGGTATTATCCCCTGTCATTTGAGTGAGTGCTTTTGCATATGCATTTGAGTAAAAATAGTATTTTAAACAAATATTTCAGCACAGCATACTTTTATGACTTAAATCAGAAACTGATATACAGTGAAGCCTCTGACATACAGTTGATAGGCAAGTTGAAAGGTTTGTAAATTACTATGTAGAACTTCTCTTCTGAATTGACCATAAAGCTCAAATTGAAGGGCTGAGAGGAAGTGATGGTGACATGACATTATTGTTATTGATGTGGATGTGAGAGTGTTGAGTGTTTATTTTGAACTCGTGTTTTGGGCCCCCTGGGGCCTCAAGCCATGGCTGCTTAACACAGCCCTAATTACAGGGGTCTGCCACTGACGAGCAGCCAGCTGATGCTGAGTGACAGCCTAATGATAGAGAAACACACTCCTTACCTTTTCACCAGGAACTCCTATCACCCCAGCTATCCCAATCAGGCCTAATGGACCCTGGAGAGGACAGACACAGTGGAAAGAGTGAAGGTGGTTAAGGAAGAAAAGACAGTGTTCAACACAAACACATGAGGAGAAAGTATGTCAGTGGACCTTAACTTCATTCATCCAAGGATAGTTTTCTAAACTGTTATGACATCTGGAATGCAAA
>JAQFJA010000021.1:8555556-8572224 GCA_029874485.1 Naso brachycentron
TATGACATCTGGAATGCAAACGGTCATCGTAGATTACAAGAAATGCTTACAGGAGCAAAAAGGAGTGGCTGCTGACTCAGGTTGAAACCTGAAGACTGACCTCTGAAGATTAATTCGCTTACAAATATTACAAGTGCTACCTTTAAATTGATCTTGATCTTTATCAATGAAAAACATTTTTTTTGTTTTAAAGGATTTTTTTCTTCCATAGTTGGGGTCTTAAAGGGATAGTTTACCCAAAAATGAAAATTCAGTCATCTACTCACCCTCACGCTGACTGGAAGTTCAGGTGAAGTTTTTTAGTCCACAAAACACAGCTGGAGTTTCACAGGAAAAAAGGTGCTGCAGTAATCTTCCAAACAATTGAAGTGAATGGTGACCAATTTTCAAACGTAAAATAAATACATAACAAAACCATAAAATGTTCTACATACTGCTCATCAAAAGTAATCCAAGTGTCCTGAAGCCTTGACATGCCAAGTTGTTTTGAAAATGTCACTGACATCATGGTTTGCATGTACAAGTTCACACGTGAAAGTGGCTCCCATCTCAGGAGCTACAGGCTACAGTGAACGGCGACGCTAAAAACATGCCGTCAGTGATGCTAATCAACAACAGCAACAACAACAACAACAACAAAAAGGCTTCTGGGCGTTTGGATAACCATAAAATGCCTCCATATTACAAAAAAGCAGTATGGAGGCGTTGTATTTTATGTTTTAAACTTGGTGACCATTCGCTTCAGTTGTTTGGGAAATTACAGCCAACAACTTTTTTTCTGTCAAACTCCAGCAGTAATTTGTGGATGAAACGACTTTACCCAACCTTCTATCAGCATGAGGGTCAGTAAAAAAAAATTATTAAATTTTCATTTTAGGGGGAAACTATTCCTTTAATAGAAAGCCAAAGTAAATGACATAGATGGATTATTGATTGAAACTGTTTTAACAATGCATATGGAATTTATAATAGATAATTTGACAGAGTACAACAAAAGCTGGAAAAATGTTAGAACATCTAAACTTTTCTGAAACCATGTTGTCTGGCAAGAAGAAAGAACGTTTCTTGGGTACAACAGCAATGATTGGGAAATATTAGGGGCATAATCTTTTCAAAGCACACGTTAACTCAATAAAGACTCAACAAAAAGATATAAAGTACTTAGTAAAGCAGTCTTCATGGGTAAAATAGAAGCTAATGTAAATATGAGTTATCAAAGGAGCTTAACTGCATCCAGATGAGTCGTCTGGGACAGGGGCTATGTTTTGGCCCACTGCCAGCCTTACCACTAGACAATCTGGTGCTCTAGACCAACAGTGAGATATGTGGGTGGCTGGGCACACATTAATCCAGAAAGGACAAGTGTGCGCATTGAAACCCTGTCATTGTGTTCATTTTTGATTTAAAAAATTACAACAAAACCATTTATAAAATAAAAGTGAAAAGAGCAATACAGTAAAATGCAAGCCGCAGATCGAAACCACGATACTGCAAGTATGCAACCCCGCAGCACAAACTTGAAGCCAGCGGGACACGAAGTTACCAAAACATCTAAACCTTACTGAATTACACTGTTACCATAATAATTCAAATGACTGTCAGATTACGAGTCGTGATCTTACTGCTGGCCAGTCACAAAAGCCAGCGCGGTCAAGCTGTGGCTTGTCTGATTGTGAGGGCCAACTTAAATCTCTGCGTTTGTTTCTTGCAAAATTATCCACTCACGCAGTAAATGGGCTATGGGATTCTACATGACTACTATACTGATGTCTGTCACGTAATAAAATATTTGTTTACTCCATTTTCTTTGATTGACAAAGTGAGTGTGACAAAGTGAAAGACAAGAGACGACCATGACCATAAACAAAATAGTAATTTGTTCCATTTGCTATTCCTTCCCTCATTTGGCTAAGAAACAAGTACAGACTTTAAGTGTTCCTTATGTATCATCCCCTCATGTATCACCACCTACAGAGTTTAATCCTGTTGGATGCAAGTAAAGGAACTGAGCAAGGGATTAGCAGTGGAGTGTCTGTGAGGGAATGCAGCTTGCAGGCATGGGAACAGGAGCCCTAAATTGACCGCAAATCCCTTAATAAGGCCACAAAGTGTGGCAACGTGGTACGCTTTATCATTTAACAGAGGGAAATGGTTTTTAAGGGGTTTCTGTGTGACGCGGCCTAGACAGGAGAACCTTTACAGTGCTGTTAAAAAGGTGATCGGGTTTCTCAGATACAGCCCGGCTTACAAATGTACTGGTACAACCATTAAACTTCAGTTCAGAGAGAAATACAGCCCAAGTCACATATTGTTAAGAGCATTAAGGTTCCGCCTCACACGTGCAATTTTCAAATTAAGCGCACAATGAACCAGTGACATTAAATCAAAGCAAGGAGGTTGACATGTGAACTACATTTCAAAGCACACCTGTGGCTGCCTTTGGTAATTGAGGACCGATACATTTTATTAGTTGTGAACTGGAAGGTGACTTAAAAATGGAACACTAACAGTTCATCTAAATTGGCCAAAATACACTTTACTGTAAAAGCCTCCAGTAAAGTTTAACTTAAAACATTTTATGGGAGACCTCATGGTGATACAGGGGCACTCAGTGAAGATAGATGACCTTAGACTTCCTTGCAACAACCCTGGGTCAACTTGTACAGGCCAACAGTCTTTCTCTGTTTCTTACTCAACCAGTTTACTTGAAAAAGTGATGTAATGGCATTAATTAGAGCCTCCATATGTTTTAAAGTTTTATATTTTCCCAGCACAGGCCCATAGCCCCTCCTTGGCTTCAAAGGCCCCTTTGCTCAGTAAGTGCTTAATCCCTCTCATATGTGCTCTACAGCAACACAGTCCAATATGGCCTGCCTGGTTGCCTCCACTATGCACAGAATGCAAATATTAACATTAGGGGCCTCTGGGAAGCACACACAAAGTTCGGGCGTTCAGAGGCAGTTGTGTGGTTGACAATTTCACAAAGGGGAAACAAGTCCCAACATTTCTTGAGAGTCTTCGTGTTGTATGAAAAGAATTAACTGAAGCATGGAACAGAAAGAAAGACTTGTGAAACTACGATTTTGCAATTAATTGGTTCATTAACAAATAATCAAAAAATAAATAAATAAATAAAATTTTTGTTATTCACTTTTAAGCCTTCTGATGGAAAAATACCTTTTTTTTCTCCCAGATTTTCATTTCTACTTTAGTATTTATACCAACCTTCAGAATTAATATGTTGCGACAAAGGCAGAATAAAGCATGGACTCTGTTGTGGTGGTGCGGTGCAATCTTTGTGTTAAAAGGGCTACAGTTAGGTGGTGGAAGAGGATCTTATTTTCTTTGAGATTGAAAGTGGTCCAGGGAGAAAGCAAGACAACAAAAAAATGCTCCCGTAACTTCCTCCACAGGTGCCAAATTGGATCTTACTGTAAATCTTACCGAAACGGTTAAAGCATTACACCTGTTTTGGTTGATATTTAAGGTGCTAATCTCTAAGTGTTGTTAAGTCTGTGTTAAGTCAGCAAAGAGTCTATGGCAATATTTATGAATTTGCAGAACTGCGAACTCAGTGTTTCAACATTCTGGAAAGCAATCTTACTATGAAATGAAGAAAACCTCCCTCATCTGTCGGTCTACATCCATTTTTCTCGTTGATGGGTTGTCCAATCAATCTGATATTGCACATGGGCACTGAGAACTGAAAATGCTATTTGCCTCATTTGCACAATGCCTGTAACCGTTTTGTATAAAAATGCTTCATGCATAACACTGATTTGCCTCTTCTTATGACTGTGGAGTCAATGAGCAAAAAACACAGACAGCACCACTCTGCCACTGAACCCACATTATGGTCGGAGTGGGACTGCATCCGTACGTCTCACTGTTACAAGAGCCACTCTGCTCTGCAGGACTGCATGTCATTGAGCTGTGCAACCCTGCCATGACAGAAGAGAGGAGAGGACATCTCTCCTTGACTCTTCATAACGTTATAAGTTTTGCTTTTTTAAAATGCAAGAGAGGGTGACCGAGCGAGAGCACAAGTGGGCGATAGAGAGACAGCACTGCAAAGCTTAACAGACATACAGCAGTAGTTTTTGCTTCTTTCATAGCAGTTAAAAAGCTATGATTCAATACTGTGCTGCAGCAGAAATACAGTGGGTCAAACAACCAGCCTGTTCTGAACAGGATTGTTGTAAACTGGCACTGTAGCGTTACGGTAGAGACTCTCCTGCAGCTCCATCAATAGCAGCAGCAGTTGTGCAGAGCAGAAGTTGTTGGACACATTTAGTCTGAAAGCAAATGATTTTGCTACAGTGGACAAATGTTTCCTCAAAACACAAAATGGGCACAAGCGTCAGTCTCTGCCTACGACAATTCTCAATACCCATGTGCAATTTCAGATTGATCGGGCAACCCATCGAGGAGAAAAAACTCTGCATGTAGCTGCAGTGCACATATCCCCGGGTATGGACTAGTACTCCATTAAGTTACTGATGTTGCAAACAACACATTTCCTACTGCAGCAGATTCACATTAAAAACATTAAACTGGTGAAACTTGAGATCATAGGTACAGGAAAGACAATGTGTTTGTCAGTAAGATTAACTTTGACTGTACGATTCATTAAAAATACATCTACAGAACAATACAACAGTCATTTTCAGCATTTACTGACGGCCAAATCATTCAGTACTAAGGTGTTTAAAATTGTTCTTTAAGACAAACATGAACACTTTGCCTACAGTGCACATTACATTAAATGTTTTGAGGGCAAGGAAGATAAAAGCTACAGCACAGGCTCCACACTGACACTTTCTACAGGGATTTAATGAAAAGCTACAAATCCACAGCAAGACGGTCAATAACTATTGTCAGTCCTACATTACATGTGTAAAAGCAACTTACTTGTGGTCCGATTTTTCCAATATTTCCCATGTCTCCTTTCTCGCCCTGCAAGCAGAAAACATCAAACAGTTTGCTGGTTAGCTTCCAGCAATTAAAGAGATGTCTATCACCATCCCATCCTGCTCCTGGCACAGGAATCACAGGATATTACAAGTGTAAAGAGGAACACACACACACAGACTGTGTTTTAGCTCCACGTTGCCTCTGATTTTGGTTTCCTAATGTTTATGATAGACCTGGAAGAAATCGTTTTCTCTCCTAATTAAGTGCATGTTTACAACACAGTAAGTCTACACTTACAGGAAGTGGGTCAAAAAGATGGAGACTCTGGCACCCGGAGTTAAGCACAAGACCATAATTAGAACAATAAAAACTTAAAACGCATTATACCGTGATCATGGCACTGCATTTGTGGTGGCTGCAAAAGTACATTACAGCCAATAAATTGGGGTGAGGAACAGGTCTGAAATGCTGAGCTTTGCTTTAAAAATGAGAGAACCAACTGAGAATCAATAACATGTAAACTCAAGAACAGATAACAGATAATTCTCATGTGTTTATTATCACTTCAACATGAATGGCTGAAGGCTAACAAGAAGAAAAAATATACTCAGCAACATGTATTACAACAAACACAGCCGTTTTATTTTGTTTTACTTTATTTTTCTACTTTTGCTATGATAACTCTACAGACAAAAGTTGCAAGAAAGAAAAAACTATGAGGTAGAAAATACCCTACTAATTTCTTCTCAAGCAAAACAAAAATAAAATAAAAATTTAGACACAAACACTGACATGTCTTCATAAGACTACTAGTTCAGTTTTAATCAAAACCAGTGTGTACTCTCCAGTTTTTAACAGATTATGCGGATACCGAGATCCATTTTTCAAGTCCTTAATTTTTAACACATCCAAGACATCTACAATGTTGGGAATGTTATACTGTCCCAGAACTACCTGTGAATCCTTTTTAAATCTAAAATTCAAATTCACACAAATGTATGCATTCATGAATATAGTGATTATACCATCACAGTAGAATTGTGCCAGTGCAGCTACTACTTTTTAACTTAGACTCACCTCTAAACCATCTGGGCCAGGTTCGCCTATGTAGCCCTTCCTGCCAGCTCTCCCCTACGAAGACAAGCAGAGACAAGCAATGATCAAAAGGATACCAAAGCTCATTGTGTGTTTGTCACATCTCTTTCCAGGATCTTTCTGATAAAAAAAAAAAAAATCTCAGTGCATTCAAACCACCTGTACATGTGTGTTTGTGTATGTATAGCATGGAAACCTGGGAGTTCTTACAGTAGGGCCAGCGCTGCCAGGCGGGCCGAGTGGACCTTCATCGCCCTGCAGAAACACAGTGCAGATCATCATACACAAATATCTGCAAATACACACACATGCATGCACACTCTCCCAAATGCTGAGCCCAACAGACGTGTAAATACAGCTGGCACAACAAACAACATGACCAAAAGCACACCCAGCACCATTCCATTTGTATGACACCGAACTCTCAACATTAAAGGTCCCAAATGCTCACTTGTCTGCTCTCTGATTATTTGTTTGTATGATGAGGCTGGGAAATAGGCTACCAGGGCCGGATCATACCAGATTAAAAAAAGTTTTGGAGTGGGACATCCAAACAAATTGTGCATGGGTAAGGAAGCTGTGCCGTCTGAGTGAGAGAGATAAATGTGTGGAGGCGTATGCTAACATGGTCCAGGTTGACCTTAATAGGTTTAAAGACTTAGTGTCCCTGGAATCAAGCGAGAGCTGGAATAAGGAAAAGGCCAAGACTCTGTTCATGCTGTAAAACTGAACTATCTTTGGTACAGAAAACTATGTGCAGTATAACCTGTCACAAAAAAAAAAAGGTCTCTGTGTGGTCAGGTTAAGTCAGGGATACTCCCTCTTCATATTAGAACTGGATGCTGGAAGGGTACTAGGGTGGAGGACAGGCTGTGTCATTTATGTAATCTCAATTAAGTTGAAAATGAACTCCATTTTGTTTTGTATTGTCCTTTTAATGATGACTTAAGAGTGAAACTTTTTGCTAGAGTAGAAGTAAAAACAGTCCTCCCTATGCAGGATGCAGATATTCTAACGTGGCTGTTTGAACATGAAACCTCTCTAATGTCTGATTTCTTAGAAAAAGCATGGAACAAAAGAAGGATGGCACTGCATAAATGATATTTGTGTGTGTGTGTGTGTGTGTGTGTGTCTTGTAATCCCACGTGGGATGGGCCACTTACGTAGCATGACATGTCAATAAATCATTCATTCAATTCATTAGAGTAACCATATACATATATATATGTGAAAGGAGAGCACAAGTTCCAACTACACCTTTGTGAGCAGTTCCTAGGTCAGTGTTGTAACACTGAGCACAACAGAAAAGTGTGTGTGGTCTGTGTGTGTGTGTGTGTGTGCGTGTGTGATTTACACCTTCAAAGGGTATCTGTTCCCTTTTTCCAGCATTGGAAAACTTTCTGCATTGTTTTAATAAGCACCCAGTAGTGACTCATGACTTCACCCGGTGGAACATGCCCCGAGAGATATCACAGAGAAAAAAACTCCCATTCCGACCTAGCAACAGTTTGAAATATAACTAGATGCTGAATAAGAGGCACTTTGTTACTGAACGTTGCCTCAGACTAATAATCCAATGGAAATCCCTTGATGAGTCATAGTTTCCCCATTTCTCAATCTGATGTGTAGAATCGACTTGCGTGTTGAATCGTCTCACCTGTGTTCCTTGTGGACCTGGTGGGCCTTGGGGCCCTCTGGCACCCTGCAGACCCTGAAACAAAGCCAAATGCATGAAATTAATGAATAGAAAGATGGAGAAAAAGAGAAAAAGGAAGAGAGATGATGCTGTACCTTTGGTCCAGGAGGACCATTGGGCCCTGGTACTCCAATGTCCCCGGGAAAGCCCTTGCAAAAACAAGAGGAGTGACTTTATTATCATATGTTATTATTCTGTCACTTGTCACGAGTCACATGATGAGTTGGTTGAGCTTGATGCTACACACTGAATCAACTCATGCATCTGCAATGAGTACATTTGGTAGGTATGACACAGGCCTATTTTTCTGTTGATGTAGAGGGCATCCTGCATAGATCTGTATCAGACAGACAGATGGGCGAAGCTTTTCTTGAGTACATAGGCAGGTTTATAGAAAACTGATGGAAAGATAGTGGAGGATCGCTACTGAGCTGATAGAAACTGAATACTTTCAGGCACACCTGCAATGACACAATCACTCATTTCAGAGAAATATGCCTTCTGGCTGTGGCCTATGTGACCTATGGTCCTGTTGCACTCCTGAGCGCAGCGTGTCTTTGACTTTTCACATGCTTTTCACATACTTTGCAGCATCGACAATAACCTCTTTGTCAAAAGGTGAACTATTCTACATCCAGAGCACAGACATGTTCGAGGGAAATACTACAACATACAAAGCAAGATAAAAATAATTATTGTTTTTAATGCAATGCATTGCTGTTATGAAGTGTTAGGGCTAGTTAAGGCTCATTTATACTCTACGTTAGATACAGATACAGAGGGAGCCTTCCGTCTGTACTTTGCATTCATTTCATCCATATCTCTGTCCCTTTCCTGGAAGCTTACGGATACGGACAAAACGTAGCAGTACCACCAGAAATCGTGGGGGCAGTGTCAGGTGGCGTAGTCCACAGTGCTAAACTTTTTGAAGCGAGGCTGTGCGAGTTGGTACTAGGGATGTGATGGTTACCAGTTTCATGGTTAACCACGGTGAAATTCCCGGTTAGTGTAACCATATGAACTTTAAAATACCACTAAAATTGCAGCTGATTATCGCTCATGGCAAAAACTGTCCAGCTGAAAAAAAAAAACCCAGCAACGGTGTCTCAGACACAGGCGTGCCTGCAAGCACAGCAGCGCACGCACAGCAGCAACGTGGTTTGTTATTTGCAACAGTGAAAACATGGCGGAAAACACGGCACTCAGGATATTTCCAAGAAGAAAGTCGCTACTAACAGTGGCAACACGTCAAATCTGCTCAGCCATCTTCGTCACCACCACCCACAACTTTAGAGCGAGTAAGTTACCGGTAACTTTTAGCTTAATGCTTCATGTGGAAACTTCATAATGGGGAAAATTGCCATCGTTTGTCTGTTTGACTCACAAATAGAGGGTCAATAATGTAAACTTAAGCACTCAGTGTAACCTACTTGTAAAAACATTAACATTACACATCATGGTGTTTAGACAGTTTATTTCCTCATCTGTATGTATTTTCCAGCATAACTACGATGACAGCATTCTGTATTTGACTGGAGTTCATTAAATCTGTCTCTTTGCACTTCATTTGTGATGAATAACGTTTCTTAGTGTCTTAACTCTTTAACTCTCTTAACTCTTTTATGAGCTACTGTATACATGGGAATGTTGAAAGGTAGCTTAACTTTTGCACTAACAAACATGTCTCAATTTTTTCAGATACTGAGTGTTTTTGTAGCCTGTGAAAGTAATATGAAAACACTTTCAGCACATTTTAACAATACCGTGATAATACTGATGACCAGGATCATTTTGGTCACTTTAATCATGATGTTTAATTTTCATAGCGTTACATCTCTAATTGGTACGGAATTACAGACATATTTATGATGTTACCTTGCCGACAGAACAGCTGGGAAGAGTTTGGATGGGAAGTGAATGTCAGCAGGACGGCAGCAAAGGAGAGGTGGAGGTCCATACGAGACCAGTTTGTTTGAGCCCACTGAGGGGCATCATTACTGGATGTATTGCATACCATCCATCCTAGCATAAGGTATGCATGGAAGTGTAGGGGCAGTGACAGGTATATTGTTTAAAACGTACAGATCTGTTTTTGTATGTAAAAGGAGCGTAAATGAGCCTTTATAAGACTTGAGTGATGTCTCCATTGGCCAACTACTCACATTCAGAATAAGAGAAGCATAAATAACTGCACTGTATGTCAGAATTACCAAGTAAAAGTTTGATTTGCTTTTCTTATTATTATTACAAAAAACATAAAATACTGTAAAAGTCCAGAATCCATATTCCTACAGGACTTAGTGTAAGAGCCCCTTAGGACACTTCAGCACAGCAAAAACAGGAGATAATTTCAAATTATTTTTATTATCAAATGCTGTTATTCTTTTTAATTTAAAAGGCTGTCGATCATTTATCCTTAATGCCACCTCTGTTTCATATTGTATTTTAGTTGATTAATAACACCAGTTAATGATTTGGCACACATTATGCAAGAGAAAGTAATAGAAAAATATTGAAAATATGACCCCTGTTTTAATGCATTTAACTTAGAATCGGTTTGGATCAAAAATCAATTTTGAATCATAACATAATCCCAGAGTTTAAATCTAATCAAATCCACCTAATGGTAGAACTAAACGAAAGCCTAGACAAGATATTGAAAAATGTATCATTTGGGAAGCATTACTGAATTAATTGTAATCTATAACATTTTTGTATTTCTTAAGTACAAAATGAACTGAGTCTCTGTTGAGCATACGTTAATATCTGCAACCTGTTTTTTATTATGTCAGGGATCAAATGATGAAGAAAGGATGAAAATCATTTGGAATCAGTACAGGTAAAGTATGTATCTTACACCGTGTTTTATTTGTTCAGCTTTAGTTACAAAAAGTCACTGCAGTCTGAGGCCAAAATCAGAGACGTGTTCCATATCGTGAAATCTACATTTCTCAGCTACCTGCTACTTTAACTCTCACAATGACTTACATTTCTTTATTGTCTTTATGCGATCATAATCTCAGGCAGGAGAATTCAATTAATGAGGCCCTGGCTTGGCTCTGTGCCCAACACTTGGCTTTACACACACTCTAGTAGAAAAGCAAAGACACAGGAGGAGGATTTTAGCTGCGTCTCTGCCCGGGCTGGCTCACGGCCCTTCTTTGCTCTACTCAGCATGTGTGTGTGTGCCAAAGCAGTCAAATAGTAAAGCAAAGCAATAATCACTTGTTCCAATCATGTTTCATTTCGGTGCATTCCAATCTCCTCCACTGACAAAAGCTGAGAGTTTTCTTTCCCACCTTTCTTACCGCTACCTACAGCATAATTTTTCCCCCCTCTTTTTTAAGAAAATATGATTTTAGGCTTTTGTCCTTGATCGGACATTTGAAGACTCGGACGGGGGGGGATGATATGGACACAGCCTCTGTACATGGACTACCAACTGAGCCACCGGGGCGCCCCCGACAGCAGCATTCAGAATAACGGCTGCAAACTGAGCATCAGTTAAGTCATTATTTTTAACTGCAAGTGCTTTGTGCACTATAACGGGGAATTAAGTTGTTAATTACTAATATTAATGTTAATTTAAGCAACACAGCAAACTAGGCATGGGCGATAACCAAAAATTTAATATCTCGATATTGTCCCGCCCAAATACTGAGATATATGATATTGTTTTTCCTGGGGGGTGGGCGGGGGATTGCATCTCCCCATTGTCTCCTGCTTTAAAACATTGCCAAATTGGTGAGCTGGCGTTCTTCTTTGAAACTACGCCCGCGCAGCACGCATGCCTACATCATGCCTACAACAGCCAATTAAAATGTAATAACCTCTCCACCTTGTCAAATAGCAACACGCATTGTCTCCACCGCCACACCAGCTCTGCCTGCATTTTCTGTTTAAAAATAAAACCCTGAAGATGCTGCAATGGCTGTCATTAATAAACAGTACAAATGACAGCAAATATTTCGATATTAGATAATATCTAATATTAGAGTTTCTCTGCATAAACACAAAGGTCACTGTTTACACAATTTGATCCTGTTTCATGAACCTTTACCTTAATTCTGACAAAACAAGGTAAAAACAAAGCACTCATCATACGTGTGTCCTACCTCTGGTCCTGGAGGCCCAGGTGGTCCTTGTGGCCCCATCTCACCAATTCTACCCTGTTAAATTACAGAAAATACAACATTGTGTTCCTACAGCCATTTGATATGAAACAAAAAAAGGTTAATTACACTGACGGGTGTAGATCAATCAACAAACTCTTCACTGATCAGTAACACACAGATGTATGTATCACATAATGCTACATATGCAGCGCTCAGGAATCAAATCTTCTGAATTCAAGTCATGATGACCAGTGTGGTTATTCTGATTACTCGAGGACTTTGTTGATCTGAACCACAACAACAGCTGATGCTGACAGAAACTACTTGCTATTGAACAGGACAACATCTGGACATTCTTAAAATGCATCCACCTGAACCAGGAGAGGGGTAATTTTCAAAATTTTCTACTTAATTGGAGCTTATTTCTACTGATGAAAAAAAAAAAAAAAGAAGTTGTTTCAAGGCATTTTTTCCACTTCTTTCTTCACAAACAAGGTGCAGAATATAGTGAATGTGTCGTGAATGTGATTGAACTAAACTTCAGTTTACAAGCTAATGAAAATAGAGTCCAGATCTCATTGTGGTACACTGTGTATACTTGGCTTAATCTCTAAAAGCTGCAAAAGCTTGTAAAAAGTGGCATACGCGCACACACACACACACACACACACACACACACACACACACACACACACACAAATACATTGTAGAAACAAATGAAAAAGCAAAAGCATCAGTGTCTACACATGCCCCCTTGGCTGCACAAACACATACACACCAACACAAACATACCAGTGGTCCTGGCTTCCCTCTTGGCCCAGTAGGACCAGGCGCACCAGCAGCACCCTGAAAGATAGAGACATACCCTCAGTCTGCTTTTATACTTCCTTGGTGTATGTTTGCTTTTGAGCGACTGTCTAGTTGTGCACAGATTCTTTAAACAAACCATTCACACATTTGATAAGCATTATGTTGTTAGCAAAGATAAATGTTATTCTACAGAGTCTGTTATTACTTTTCATACAAGGGGGTAAACAGAGATCACTTCTGTGATATTTACACATTCATTAAAACAATTAAGTGACAATCTCTTTGACAAAACATGAGTTGGTAACTTTACAAGGTGCTGTTAAAGTTTTTTCATAGCTTGCTGGTAATAATGGTTCCATGTACATATTGGTCTGATGGTGTGCACCTGTGCTTTGCTTACATTTAGCTGTGACATTGGACATACCTTATCACCTTGGTACCCCGTCTCTCCTGGTTCGCCCCTTTGTCCCACTTCACCCTGAATTTCACAGCATCACACAGAGATATAACACAACACTACCCTGCCACAGTGATCACAACACCAGTTTGGACAAGAGATAAACACTGTAGTGGACTTGGAAGCTGTAATTATGCATGAACTGTATGTAACACTTGTTAATTGTCAAGAGAAGCTGCTTTCAAAATTCAGATGACAACTAACGGCCAACTTTTAAGAGCCCTCACACACAATGGAACAATATCAATATCTGACATTAAGAAGTGCTAGCATGCTCTTTTTATACCCATGATGTTTAAATTGAGTGGCTGTGATTTGAATTGCCAAAGGGATCTTTTGTAAAAAGCCCAATTATGTGAGCAGCGTTACTGACACATTACACACAGATACACTGCAATAATATAAATATTTAGATCACCTTATCACCTTTCAATCCAGGCAGGCCGGATCGTCCTGCTGGGCCCTGCCACAGGGAGAGGAAGGAATCGGTCAATTAAAGAGAAAGAGAGGAAAGATGAAATTCAATGATCAGTGACTTCAATGACAGATTTCTTTTCTGGAGAAGGGATCTGCAAATAAATGGAAATCATGGAAGAAATAGCTGAGAAATGATGACTTTGTGGCAAAACCCCAAACTCACACCATATTATTTTAATATTCTTTGACATTAGGCAGATATGATTGCACTAAATTCATTATACTGAGATACATAAGCACGTACGTCACCAATTTCAGTGGTTTAAACGGACAACACTAACATTTTATTACTAACTAACAGTATTGAGCAGTATTGTCCTAAAAATTTAGAGCATTTGCTGTAGCCTAAAATGTCTAACCTACCTGAGGTCCAACCATACCAGGCAGTCCTCGCAGTCCCTCAGGCCCTGGGTCCCCCTGGGGAGGGAAGGAGGTACACAGTGGAATTTATTTATTACAGACACACAGATACACACGCACACGCACACACTTTTAATCCTGGTTCAGGGTTGTTACCTGACACGTTTGCACACTAAATGTTTCCGGTTTCTTCTTGGCAGACACATTATTTTGACATGAAAACTATCTGCTGTTTCCTACACAGAGCATTCCTGTTTGTCACAACCTCACAACAGAACTAAGCCGTGTTGACAGTGTATCCAGTAGTTTTGTATGGGTCTGGGCTTGCTAACCATGGTCGGGCCACAAAATCCACTCTAATTAACAGAGGCGAGGCAAGAATGGCCAGAATGTGTGGCTGGACTGAAAAATACCCTTTATGAGTCAGCATGCTGTTGAACCGGCCACTGTTTGGGTGGTTTTCACTGTGACTGCTAAATACATGCCAGCAGCAATGATGTTGTGTTGACAATGTTAATTCCTAGTGCCTTTCTTGATCTTCTTCTTTTGGTGCGTCATGTCATCCTGGCGCAGTGCCAGGATGACATGACGCATGATTTAATTTTTTTAACAGTAATGGATATAGAGCTAAAAATGATTCCTGCCTGACTTGTGTCATTGTAAGCAGAGCTTTTCTGTTGAGACAAGCACATAAATTGACAGCGCAGTGCAGATACTCTAAAAAGTGCATCTCCATAGGCTGCCAGCAAAAGTGAGTGGGAAGAATTTTTGGGATCACTCGTTTACCTTGGAGGAATGCTGGAAGAAAAGAAAAAAATTCTTCAGTTCAAGACATCTAAGGGTAATTGATACACAAAACAGAATTTTGCAGTGACTTATCGCTTTAATTTTATGTCAACATGGGCGAGTTGCCTATACTAGAGGTCCAATTGGACCCTGTAAGGCTGGTGTTGTTTGATGATGTTTACTGTGGTACTGAAGGATGGCCATATAACACATGCATTCCACCAAGAGAGGCTTTCAACAGATAACATTAGGAAAATGGCATACTTAAATGAGGATAAAAGTCGAGAAAATAAACTTTCCCCTGGTGTCTACCAGCACAGCTGAAGTGATCTGGTACTTCAACATCCCACACAAAGCCTTTGCTCAAACTGCTGACATGTTGTAGCCTCACAGCCAGGCGGTTAAAGATCATCCAAAACATTTTCTCCCAAGACAGGTGATTAAAGACTTGACAAAACCCAGACTGCTGCATTCCTGTACCTCTAGTTTTAACCATGGCTTTAACGCAACCACTGCAGCCTTTAGCACCCACTGCATCATATACGAGAACATTTAATACGCTTGACATGTAACATGCCAGTTTGGAAAGTACCATTGCATTACTGTATAGGTGGGCCTCACCAATTCATAAGACAATGATAAAAAATAGTTCAGGTAATAGTGTAAAACACATTAAAATTGCCTTAAAAAATTTATAAAAAACATTTATTATCGTCTTTACTTCACCCTCTTGCTTTTCATTCAGGCTGTGAAACAGTGTCGGCCTGCGTCACATTTTGTTGAGTCACACACTGGCAAAGACATCAAGTGCATACCAGAACGAACACTTGCTGCTCTGTTTCTGCTCCTTCTGATTACTTAGCTAAAGTTCTAATTTTATGTGAGGCCTTTCAATAAATGAGTAGAGCCGCAAGGGTGTGACTGACACTGGGAAGTGAAAATGAGATTTAGATTTGGATTTAGATGTCAAATTACAGCTCTTAGTTTGTGGGATCTATCCTGTGTCAAAATCACTCAGCTGGAAAGTTGACTAAATATGAATTACATCAAAGATGGGATTAAGGAGGTGTAAGTATTTTGGCTTTCCTCTATGATTACTCAAAAGTACTTACAGGCAGTAATTTGGTGATATAAAGACAAGTAACCACTTCATCAGCTGTAATTAATAACAATTATTTTGTCTGCTTCTAATTGTTTTAGGTGTAATATTTATATAAAAATATGTATACATTGCAAGTTTGTAAAATAAAACAAAACAATAATGCAATAAGAAAAAAAATAGGTTAAGGATTTTGAAGATACAAACAGAATGGCCATATCTATTAGGAATCATTTTACACAACATGCAAATAATAATCCCATTGGTAACTATTAATTTATTCTTGCTTCATGGTGTTTTGAAAAGCTTGTAGCCACATTAAGGTCAGGACCCAACCTTTATTTTTATTTTATTTGACCTTTATTTAACCAGGAAGTCCCTTGAGATTGAAATCTCTTGTACGAGGGAGACCTGGCCAAGACAGCACACCAGTCACAGTCACATTTTAAACTGTAAAAAACGAAAATATAAAAATATTAAAACACAAGAGAGACAGAACCGAAGCAATTAAAGTGGTTACATTTTTCAGATAAATGAACTTTTAGCAGGGCTTTAAAATTTTCCAATGTGACTAGATTATTAAGATGTAGTGTACTTTGCAAATTATTCCATTTCTCTAGCAGCAAAATAGAAGAAGGCTCTCTTCCCCAGTTCTGAAGAAACCCTTGAAATCTGGTGAGAGCGCCACCTGGTGGAACGAAGCTGAAGATTGCTAGAGGTCTGTGTCAGCAGATTACATAAGTATGCGGGACGTTTACCAAGCATGGCCTTGTACACAAAAACATACAAGAGTTGTTGCCTTTGTAGGCTTAATGACGGCCACTCTACCAGATCATTAGAAGTACAATGATGAGTACGT
>JAQFJA010000021.1:8614638-8632860 GCA_029874485.1 Naso brachycentron
GAGCCATCTGATACTGATTCAGACAGCCTTTTTCTGCCTATCTGTCAAACACTCTCAGGGCTATTTAAGGCATCAACTCTTCCACCGAACAGATGCGGTTCATTGCTTCAGCACATCTATAAGAAAAAATGGTGGGAATTTTGGAGCACCTTCACCCTACCATTTGTCATCCGGTATCAGTTGATTAGTTAGTAAGAGTTAGACACATTATCCCGGCTATACACAGAGCCACTGGTTTAACCATATTCTTTATGAAACCCTGAGGTAAATCCCTGTGTAAGTGACAGCACACTATGACATGCTTTTCAGTCCTTGCAGTTGATGGAAAAGACTGCTGAAGGCAAGACAAAGCTCCCCAAACACTGCTCTGTTGACTAAGGGAAATACCACTATGTGGGGAGTGGGTGTCATGTCAGGACTATAAATAATCACAACTTAAAACTCCCCTTTGCAATGAATCATTCCAGAAGTAACAGCTCTTGCCTTTACAGCTCTGAAAATTAGCTTGGATCTGTAACAATGGTTCGTTCAGCTGAGGCTTCATTTGGTTTGGCAAAGAGACGCAAGCTCATTTAAGTTCTGTTAACAGTCCTCATAAGGAAAGGGAAACAATTTTCTTACATTCATCATTGCTGATGTCTGTCAGGAGGTGGCTTTGTGAGAAGTGAATTTCACAGTATACTGTTTACATGGCTAATTTAGCCAGCCACTTACTAAATCCATTAGTAGCAGCAAAGCATGCAAACAACTCTAAATTGTTTAACTTCTCAAGGGAATTTAAAAAAAAAGAAGGGATACCACTGAAGCTGCTGTTTGGGGTAAAAATCATGTGCACAGTCAAGAGCAGCTCCTCTTTATTTGCTGTTGCTGGACATTTGTAAGGTCATGTTGGACCATCAAAACAAACCCCTTGAGTGATCCATCACATTTTATTCCTTCGCTTGACTTTAAAGAGGTTGTTTCATTCAGAAAATCACAACAGTAGATTTAGCACTCTGTAGAAGTACTCCATGTTGAGTCATTATTCAGAATATTAAGGTTTATAGAGCTTGACCCCTTGAGAATTTGCCTAACCTCCACTGTTACATGCCTATTTGGCAAATATGTGGCTGAGTCGAGTTTTAAATGAAGTGTAGTTCAAAACAGATGCAAGGGCAATAACTCCAACATATAAACTGACAGCACTGAGGCCATAACTTTGCAAAGACTTCAAACTGTGAGAGCTCACACACACACACACACACACACACACACACACACACACATTTTTCTCAATGAAAACATCTGAGTTTCTCACTAATCAGGTGTTCTCTCTCTGCATGCGTTGCCTCTTAGTCTCAACCAAAACATTTCTGCACATGCACAAGTAACTGATCAGCGGCCAATGTCTGTTCCTGCTGGCTGTGTTTCAGCTTTAGCACCTGTATCCTGATCATAATTACTTCATCATGGAGGCACTAAGTGGGTTCCTGTTCTTCTCAAGTCCAAATGGCAGTCAGCAAGAAATTAGCAGCTCAACAAGTCTCCAGGTTTCAACTGCCCACTTGATGTCCCTCCATGGCCAAGTCTTGGAATACTTTCCAGATCTGATGCTTTTCCTAACCATGCTAAGCAGTGATGAATGAAAATGCAGAGCTAAAATACTTTTATTGTGATCATTTCGTATTTACATTTGTTTTACAACATCCTCCATAGAAAATTAGTTTTCTAAGTGACCACAATTAGAATTTTAAAGAAAAATAATAAGGGGACCGTATGTTATTTATGATGAGGGGTCACTGGAGGATATTTGAGCACTCTGAAATAAATGGCTTTGGCCCTCCCTCAACCAAAATATATTTTTTCTTCACCCTTCCCAAGTAATTGGGGAAAAAAGGTTGACCCTCCTCAACCAAATGTTTAATAGCCAATACTTTTCACTGGTGAAAGAGTGTGGTAATACTTTTTGTTCAATTTGATCTCTCTACTTTAATTGTTTTGGTTTGTGTACATATTTTTATAATCACAAAATATAGCAGCTCTGCAAATAATGTCAATAAAATGTAGCTTTCCTGTATTATTGCCTTGATATCTCAATCATCCATAACACTCATAAATGTGACCCACCGATGTGTTTTTGGACGACAGATATTCATTTCATCCACTAGATGTCACCATGTCGTCATCGTCTTTTAGAGCTGCAGCAGGAATGCAACGATAACCGTAATGAAGGACAAGCAGGACGTCATTCCTAGCTCCAAAGTCGGACTTCCAAAGTAAATGGAACGCAGTTTAATACCAGAAGAGAGCCACTGATTGGCTAGGTACTGTACACGCCCAATATCTGGATGGGCCAGACGTAAAGATCAACAGACAGGGAAGCCAAAGAGAAACAACACCCTGGATCATACCAAACAGTCTGGCCAAGAAGGGAGTCATTGAAGGAACTCACCATACTTTCACGAATTCCGGGGAGAAAACTATTCAAAATCTGATCGATTCAAATTTTGTATGACCCCCATCAGGACCCAAATTACAAACAGTGTACCCTCCCTTCAAGTCAAAGTAAAAAAGTATGATCCTCCCCTGTTTTCCTCCAGTGTACCCCTCCCATAAATCTCAAAAGGTCCCTAACAAGGATCCCCGCGATCCAGGCTGCAACTTCTGACAAAATGTTCATTCTAAACTTCTTAAATTCACTGAGACTGAACTCTATATCACCATTGTCGACTTCATTGCGTATTGTAGGTAGGCTGTCAATAGCTCTAAGTACACGATAACCAGGTACACTGTAGGACCCACAATTGCAAGGTGAGGAAGTCCAGTGGTTTCCAGTAAAGGCAATCAGTTTTTTCGCTCCTGTAAGAACAGCCAGTTGCTCACACTTTCTGGCCAGGGTCAAGTTTGGACAGATCATTTTCAATGAGTATAACAGGCGAATGAAGGAAACTCATCTCAAACATGCTAGAGCGGTTAGAGGCAACCAGTTCCCAGAATCTAGCCAGTGGAAAACATTCCCGAAAAAACACCTGAAAATAAGAACCAGCAGCCTTTATAGAACACACAGGGCAAATAAGGTCAGCCAACCTTTTTTTTAATGAAACGAAAAAGCTAATTTTCTAAGACTAACATGTCATGTCCGGATGCTTCTTCTTAGACAAGCGTGGTGCATGTTTGCGTTCACTCAGAGGGGTGACTGGAGTCAAGAGGTCACTGCAGACCAGAGTAAAGATTGACTTAGTTCACAAGGCAGCGAGCAGACAAAGGACTGTGAGTAAACTTCCACTGGCCTTTATTGGTTTGCCCTTTTCCTGTTGCAGGAGGACCTGCAGATGTTAGGAGGGTTAAATACACTCACTCACACAGACAGGCCAAAATCCCTGCAGCTACTGGAGTGGACAAGGTGAGTATAATGCAGCAGGAAGGTGGGCCAGCAGGGATCCCACCATGCATTATTTATCAACAATTATCAGGCTTACAAGCAGCACCAAAGTTACCGATCTCCTGAAATCATCAAAGTGTTTTCCTCATTTTCAGTCATTCAACAGGCCAAACTATAGGCATTTTTTTCATTATTTTTTACCTGTGACAGAAAACAGATCCTGATAAAATGATCACAGTGAGGTCTGCGAGTTGCCATTGTTATCAGTGAAGTTGTTTCAGGTACTTACATTTGAGGAAACTGCTCTAAGAAGCCTCATTATATATTACCAAGGTAGGATTCAAATGAGCTTCTGATTATGGGCAAAAAAAGTCAAGTTGAAAAGTAAAAATATTTTATTTTTCAAAGTGACTCTTTGTGTAATTTACATGGAGAGCGACACAAAAAAAGTGCGAGGACATATTATAGGTAATTACAGTGAGTGATATGGTGGTCTCATGATGGGCTACAGTCTCCGTCCTACATATAACGACTACAAGAGATGGACAACCTTGTACCTTCATCTTCACAAGTTTCACACTAGACTGGTTCACAGTCCAATCAAATGAGAAGGTTGTGTATACTGATATTTGCTTCCTCATGTAAGTTTAGTCTCCCTGTAGAAGCCTTCAGTCAGTAGTGTAGGTGTTGTGCCCTGTTACCAACAGGGTACCTTCCTCAGAATGACAGAGAAGCAATGCAACCATACAATGTCCTTTTCATTGTGCAAAAAAAAATAAAGCATATATAAACACCTAGACTAATTAGGTTGTAAATATTACTTAAAAACTAACTACAGTGTCCAGCACAAACTCATTAAGACATCATAAATCACATTTTCATCAGTCAACAATCAGGACCTCCTCCCCCTCTGCCTGTGAGTACAGCATTGCACTTGAATCCACTTCCTGAAAAACTTGCATCATGACCTAAAGTGGAACTACCTGCCAGCGCTGAGGAGACAGCCAGCTCTCAGTCAAGTGTACAGTATGTGAGTCTCTGCAGCTATAAAGTCCAACTACTGCCAGCAATGGAGCAGCAATTCCTCAACAGTAGGTGATTGTCTGGAGCTCAGGGAGCCAGTTAACTACTGATGCATACACACTAACTCTCCCAGTGAATTCAAGGGAGGCCACACTTGTTCTCAGTTAACTCACTTCTTCTCCCATAAGGCTCTCATTTCCACTCTCAAGGACAAAAAACATGGACCTCTCGGGATTTTAGCCCTGCTTTGTTTTTCACCAAGAAAACACTGTCAGCAGACACAACAGGATGCTTTGTTAGCTCAGCTCCTTTTAGTACTTATGTGTAAGGGATTCATAATGGAATACAGACATCTTGGACTCACTTCTGATGGAAGAAAATATATCTCTGCTGCTAAGTTGTCTATGGAGGAGCGCACATTTTTGGCCACAGTCCTGGCTGAAAGTAACAGGACAACAAAACCTGCATGCAGGATGTCAATAATAAACACTTCCATGAGGAATGTTTAGGTTTAAGGGCACTATTCTAAATACATATATTTCCATTGAAAAGCTAAACATTTGGCCGAGATGCATTCCTTTGTTAAAGTTGCTCTGATGCTTATATGATCACACAATATAACACTGATTTATCACTAATGACATACTAAGTAAGCATCGGTGCCTCCAAGCCACTCTCAGTCATCCTCTCTCCACATACTTCAGTGTTTATTTCTCAGCTTATCAGAGCTATGTGAGTGAAAGACAAATAAAGAGTGGGGTTCAGAAGTGGCCCACATGGTGTGCATGGTATAATGATGGAGATCCCAGGCTGCATGTTCACATGGCGAGTTCAAAGCCAAGGCTTGTGCACGTACTGCTGCTGAGTTGTCGGCTAAATTTATTGAGATTAAGGAGGAAAAACGAAATATTTAAAACATGGAATCATGGAAAAGTACACAGAAATGTGAGTTTGAGAAGCAGAGTCTGTGTATGATTATTATGCAGAATTAAAGAATGAAAAGTCCAGAAAAACAAATAAGTTAAATTGAAAATTACCCCAAAATTATAATCATGATAATAGAGACCAATCACTACAATTAAGCTTACCGATTGGAATTGCATGTTAAGCCCACTAAGTGCATTTTTCATATTGATCGAATGAACAGTGACATTTTGGCTGCAAAAAAACTTGTAGCTTCAGGGTCTCTGTTTAGTGAGTTGGCACCCATGTCAAGTAAATGTGCCAACAAACCTGAACAGACATAAATTTCCTAGTTGCCGTTTATGAAAATCTGCACTGGGCGCAATTTCAGTTCATCGGTAGCCTGATACCTGCATACTATTTAACTAAATGGCCACTTACGTTGCTGCCGCGGAAACGTGTCCACTCCTTGTCCGTTGAGCTCCTAAATGCATTTGTATGCATTTGTCCAGGCAGCAGAGATCTGGGTGAAAACAGAATCACACTCAAGAGGATTGCAGCTCATGGGCTAACCCTTCGGCAACAGCCAAAGAAAGCGGTAAGTGGACGCTTGAGCAATGCCGCCTCAGAATTTCCTCATCGTCCCGCAGTCCGGAGGAGAGATCTCTCCAACTCGTTCAAACCTGAGCTGCTCGGACCTTTTGCGCTCTGCGGCGCACGGTGAGCACACTACTTCTATCCAAAGTGGAGACGCGCAACAGTTGCAGAGAAAGATTTTTTTGGCTGGGAGAGTGGCTAGTCAGTCTGTTGCAGTGCTGACTCGACTGCTGCGTGGGATTGAGAGAAAAGGAGCTCGCCTGCTTCTCTGTGGTCTCCAACACAACAGCAGATCCAGCTCTGCGCGGCTTTACCTCCAGGCGGTGGTTACTGCTATGTGCCGTGACTTGCACTGATGCAAGGGGACCCGTCTTCACCCCAACACAACTCCTACCAGCTGGTGGTGTTGGATTTCACCAGCTACACACTCGTGACATCACGAATAGACGTCTGGCCTGTGTTCATCAGTGCTCTTTTTCTACTTTGACTACTGTTTTAGCCTGTTTACTGGAAGGCCTACTCAGCAATATAGAGAGGACACGCTCTGAATGTAAAAAAAGTAGCATAGAGGTGCTTGCAAAGCAAACACACGCGCACACACATCCACACGCACGCACACAGTAACTTGACTGACACATGCACAAGAAGAAATCAGCTGGTGCAGCCTCATGTTAAATCTGCCAGGTGCAGGAGCTCAAGACACTGATCTGAGATTTTGGAAGAGTTTGTCATCCAGCATCAGGCAGCTAATATGAAAACTGGTTTCCAACACTTAATTTTGGTAATAAAAATATAATTTTACTGAAAAGTCATGGATGGAGTAGGCTAACCAATTTGCTCTGGAGTAGGAATAAATGCACCTAAGCACTACAATTAACTGCTTAAGTATTTGGTGTTAAATAAATAAATAAATGCAACAGTACATGCACAGTGCAGAGGCATGTGGTGGCATTCTGGTCTTCAGCCAGCAATCAAAATGAGTAGCTGAATTTTAAATTAGGGCCTCCTATTAGCTGCATGTTTTACTCGTAAAGTCACCAACAGCTATCAGAGTCCATCATGACTGGCCTGGGACGTGACGCTGAGCAGGTGTAGGAGTACGAAAGCTGAAGATGTGCACAAGGTCAGGCAACAGTTTGGAGGATTGGATTTTTAATCAGTTTCATTGGAGAAAATTTACGTAAAACAGATTTATTAGTTGGATAAAAACTTGTAGGAAAAACTTGTAAAACCTTTTTTTGAGGGGGGTGGAGGGGGGTGACATGCTGCAAAGGGCAACAGGGTGGAATCGAACCTGTGGCGCTACAAGCGAGGACACAGCCTCTGTACATGGAGCACCCACTGTACCAATTAAGCTACCAGGTAGTATAGGTAGGTAGTGAGTGTTAACATAACATTTTGCTCTGGCACTGTCCATAGTTGGAAATAACCCCTCTTTGTTCCTTTGTAACCTGAACACACACGTCACCGTGTTTCCGCCTTGAATATGACACCGTCTTTTACTTTATCTCTCTCATCGTTTAAGGAGCTTAAGCCCCATCTCAACCGTTCTCGATGAAGGTTAACCCATTAACCTAGAACAAACAGAGCTCTGTGGATCACCCCCACACACATACACATACACACACACACATCAGAATCCTCCTCCAGTCGTCCGCAGCCTCCCTCAGCTTAGCCTGGACGAAGAGGGAGTCCATATGGTTTGTGGTTTAGGGAAATTGGGGAGGGGGGGGCACTATTAGGAGACAGCGCAGTTCCTGCCTCTAATCCCAGGTGGAGCACACAGAGTTTCTCAACCTGAAAACAGCAGAAGGAAAGTTACAGTGAACAGTCACAATGCCCAAACAAGGAGTAATGAAAGAGAGGTCAAAGTGACACAGAAACCAAGCAGGCCTGCCAGCCACTATAAACAGTGAGGTAAATAAAGAGCATTCATTTCCTGCAAACAAGGCATCTGTTGTGCTACAGATGCTACAGATGTGTGTGTGTGTCTGCGGCAGTGGGTCAAACTGACTTCCCCCTCTTCATCAAAGACAGTCGTCTCCGAGGAGAAAGCACATGCACGGGATGCTCTCTCTCTCCCTCACTCGCTCTCACTCGCTGGCTTTGCCATCAGCCGGCACCTTGGGATAGCAATGTTTCAACCAGATGTCTTCTTCCACTTCCAGCAGAGAAGTATGTTAAGATGCTGGTTCTCTGACAAGATCATGAATCAGCGTTGTGAACAAATGAATAACATGATCAGATTGTAGCACAGCCCCGACGTCGACATCGGAGAAGTAAATAATATATCTTATAAAAGTGGAGCTTTGGCCTTTTGCTGACTAGTAAACATTTGGAAAAGTCAGAATCCAGACGCGTGTCAAGCTGATAAAACTTAAGGAAATTATTGATATAAGGCCCCTCAAGCTGCAGAAAGGCACTTTAAAGCTTTTCGCTATCCCATACCATAAAATTACTTCAGCCAAATATGCACACAGATTTGCAGCAAACGTCTCGAGATAAACTTTCTTTTTTTCCCCTCAGGTCCAGATGTTTACTAATCAGTCCATTGTGCACTGAGCACCAAAACGATGGGCCCGACGAGTGACTGGTGTTGGATAATCAGAATCAGATCACCTCTCTTCTTCTCTCTTGAGGAACGGGCAGATGCAGATGTGTGTATGCTGACCCCTCCTGAAACATGTGGTATTCCTCTCATACGGTTTCATAACTTGGACAACGAATAAGCTGTAATAGAGTCAGGATCACCATGGCAGTGGGAGGACCAGTGTTTTTCGGACAATGACTACAGAGTTTTAGAAGTCCGTGAAGGCCAGGCAGGATTCTGATCAGAGCAGCATGTGTTCATGGACCATGTGCTGTCCATTCATATTACATAATACATGAGGAGCACATGTACACACTCGCATTGCCTCTGGGTGCACCAAAGTTACTATTAAAAAAGTTTAAAGGCAAAGGACATAAGACACTTTCTTTAAAATAATTAGGCTGACTTTTCTTGCTCTTGTTAGGATTCAGGGTTGCCGCTGGCCCCGGTCCCGGGGGCCCCATGTACTCCTACCTGCACACTCACAAGCTCAGTCTGAGATCTTCCCACTGAAAGGCCTGATTTCAAACACCGCGTCCTCGTCAGAGAGCATATTGTCTTTCAGGATAACATAGTAGAGTAACAGCTTGTAAATGTGGGCTGTGTGGAAACTTTAAGCCACACAGGACCGGGGTGAAGCCAAAGACAACCGAGCTGGTTGAAGAGTAAAATAAACAGGAAAGTGGATGAGGAAGAGGAAAGGCTTTATGGTCGGTAGAGGGTAAAACAAAATGTTGCCTTGTAACCAGCCAGTAGAAACAATAAAAATGTGCTTTAACTGTACATGCTTCCTCTGCGCTTCTTTACATAATGCTGCCGTCACTTTTGGTTAAGTGTGCCCCATTAGCTCATCAGTAAGCATCTGCCATAAATCTGACTGAGAGAGAGCAATTTGTTGGCATGCGTCTGTGCGGCCAGGTTGACAGCTGACTCTACCTGCAAACTGGCTGGACACTAAACATGGCTCCGTCTGTAATTAGCAGACACGGCCTGTGTAATTTCGATCCTGTGTGCGTGTCACCGGCTCGTAGGGCTGTTATTTTGCTGAGTGGGGAGAGAGTGGGCAACAGCTGCGGGAGTGCTTAACAGATGGTGGAATATGGAGCGGCCTATTGCTGTAACAATGCTCCATGTAAGAGCGTGTGTGTGTGTTTGTGCAATGAGGTGGTTTGTGGAGCTCAACAGACCAGTGGAGAGCATGGAGAGAGGGGCCAGGGGAGTCCAGGGTGAAGGGGGTGTTTGGGCTGAGAGGAAGTGAAGGAGTGTGTAACGAAAGTGAAAGTCCCTTTGAGGGTGGAATGGGGTGGAGAGGGGCACAAAGCAGGAACACACACACACACACTTTACATGAGATGGTGCCTCATGTTGCCTTTCAGTTTTTCCTCATGACACTATGTATGCACTCTATGACTCTTGAAACAATGCCTAGTTAGTTGATGGTTCATTTGAACAGAATCCAAAAACGTTCTTTAAATTTACGGCAAAGTGATGAGGTCTTTTATAATTCATTATGTGTAGGCATGTTTTATATTGTTGCTTTATTGTTAGGAAATCACTAGGAAGGTGGTCCTGCTTTTACTTCCAGTTTTTTGGCTGCACCAACAGAGGGATTTACACGTTTGCACATGTGTAAATGCTTTTGCGTATTTCAAGTCAACCAAACCCACAAAAACAAGCCCATCTGTCAATTTAAAAAACCTCTGGCATCTGAATAATCTGAAAAAAAATCACACGCTGCAGCATAATAAATTAGTCAAGTTTATGATGAACGTTAAAAAAACTGTGGTGTCCTTATCATCAATTAACAGTTCCCAGGAAACCAGAGCAATGTCTTTACTTGAATATAAATATACCCCAAAAAAACCAACACATGTCTGACAGGAAAAGAAGACACGCTGAGTGAGATGAAGACATTTTTTGTGCTTGTGTTTGTTCTATTTACGGCCTGTTGTTAAAACATCAACATCCCTTCTGATAGTTTCCCTGTCTTCCTCAAAGGAAGAAAGGAAAAAAAATTGTACATTTTTCAAGTAAAAAAATGCAAATCCAGAGGAAATTTAAAGGGAGGTAGCTCCACTGTATGGATGAACAAACCTTTTAGCTTTAATTCAGTGGAGAATGCAGATGTTTTTGAGAACATTTAACTTGTTGGTGATCAGTTTTGGATATGATGACACATAATTTAAAGTATTTGTGAGTATCATCCTTGTAGCTAGCTTCAAGCTTCTTGTGGGGTCATTGTACACAAAACAGAAACCACACAACTGCATACTTAGATCATTACAAAAGCAATAAAACTGTGATAAAAGAGGTGTAATTACTGCTAATAATTTATCACAGCAAATGTGGTAATTAAGACGTACAGAAGAATCTTAATTCAAACAATGTGGCCCAACTCGGCCAAAAAGATGGCAAACACAACTCCTCTTTGAGATGATTTCCCCTCATTTCAAAACTGAGCGTGCTCTCAGTTTGGGATGAGGGGACAGCAGGGAGAAGAGGAGGAGAGGAATCAGAGAAGAAGCTTGATTTAAGCAGGAGGAGGGAAAAAAAGCCACCCTGACCTGATTTTCATCTTTGGAGCTGATCCTCTGTCTGGCGTAAATTCTCTGAGGAGCTGGCTGTGGAACACAGAGAGGCTTTATGCATGCTTACTACAACGTTCCTTGTACAAAATCCCATTTCTTTTCTCGAGAGGGTTGAGAGAATGGCTTGAAAGGCATGCTCTCTTTTATCTCCACTGATACCGTGAGGCTGTCAGTAATCTGGGCCTGATCCCATTGAGTTTCCATGTAAAGTGAAGTCAGTGCTGATGATGACAATCTTTACATTATAATTATTATACAGTCTTGATATAGAATCAGAAAGTCACAAAGACAGTCATTATGTTTTTGAACATCTTCGCTCATGCGTCATGTATCCAGATAATGTGCGGCAGATATTTGCCTGATATCAGACAAAATTGTTGCCGAACTTGGTGAAGTGAACGAGGACTTTGAATCTTGCAATGCAGATATCATCTCTATTATAATTCCTGCATTCACTGTAAGCATTAAATTAGGGAAAAAGAACATAAGCACAAGTAATACAATATGTAAGATAGTCTGATTAACTGACTTTGAATGAAGTGATTCATATTTAAGTTTATTTTTAGAGTCAAATGGAAGAGTTGATCCATTTTCATGTCTATCCACTAATCATGAAGCTACTGGCAGCATCCAGCTAACTCAACTTGGCATTAAGAAATAGTTTGGCACATAAATTTTATTCACGGGAAGCTCTGTGCAATTTATTTTTCCACTTTATTTTTTTGTTCGGATTAAGCAAGATATAAAGTGTTAATTTACCCTTCTTTCCAGTTGTTTATGCAAAGCTAAGTTTGCTGGCAGCTGATGTGGTGACTTCCTGTTTACAATACAGAACCTGAATGAAACTGGTATCAGTGGACTACTTTAACTCTTGGCAAGAGGGAGAATATCTGTTCTTTTCGGTGTCAAAATATTCCTTTAAGCTTAGTTTTGTAATCAGCACATGTGCTGCCTCAGAGTTCAGGGAAAATCTTACTCAGCAGGGAGTGCAGTGCAGTTTATGACTGTGGGAAAGCTCTCTCAGCTAAATGGTTTCTGTGACAATGTGTGGAAAACACGTTTTATAATATTTGGAATTATCTGAAGTGCAATTCAAAAACTCTAAAGTAAACATGGTCGCACTGAGATGCTGCAGTAGCTGAGTCCAGTTTTTAGACAGAGAGGAGCTGTCAGTGGAGATTACACAGGTGCGCGAGTGAAAACAGGAGACAGTAGTGAAATGCCGCACGACGGCGACCTTGGTGCTGTTAGCAGCCGAGACACAGGGCTTCGGTAATACATGTCCCTCTTTTAAGGATGTGACAAGTGTCCAAGCCAAGAAGTCTTCACACCATGCGGCCGTTTCTCTCGTTCTTTAAGAGGGACTGAAATATTTCATATCCGCTCTAACTGCAGGCCCACTTTACCTCTCAGGTCAACCGCCACCCAGCCCTCTCTGCTCATCTGTCGGCCATCAGTCATCATCTGATTATGGCTTTTAGAAGAAGGTTGTTCAGGGCATTGAAATTGTCATTTTCCCTCCCTGTTCAAACAAAAACTTCAAAAAAATTCATGAGATAACTCGAGTCCACAGATTGCCTCTCCTCTGCCTTCTTATCAGATCCTAGATTAGATTTGAAGGGAGAGATTAGGATGTTTTTCAAGGTGCCAAGGAGCCCTACAGCAGACACCTGTCACAACACCAGACTCAAGCATGGTGGTTCTAAGGAAAAGAGTCTCTTCCATGTGAGACTTCTGCAGGATTTAGAAAACAGAAGCATCTCTGGCTTCTGGAGCTCTTCTTCTTTGGGTTTACAAAATCTCTTTGATTATAACCAACTTAGCTATGAAGCCTGCGTTAGTGCCAAAAAGTTCAGATTACTCAGAGAGACGAGCTATTTCTGAGCCAATTCCTTTGTCTTTGAATATACATTCAAAATCTACTAATCCAAAAGGATTTAAACAAACACTCTGAATGTTTAAAAAACTATCTGGCACTGCTTTTAATGGTGGAGTACAAAGAGAAACCAGAGAAAAAGACACTGGAAACTATCCTGATTGTTTTTCCTGTTACGGGGTTTTATGGCTTTTACATGTGTGAATGTTTAGTCGATCATTATCTCTCTGTCATAGTCATGAGGCAAGTTTCTTTCTCTTTTGGATCCTCCTCCATTCTTCTTCTTACCTGTTTGTGAAACTTTAGCCTGGAAAACCTTTGGGAGGCCCAAGTGCATCCACTCCAAACATCAAACATGAACAATGAATAACAGACTTACTATTTATTTCTTTGGGGAGTGAACACACAAAAACAATGTGTTCTGCTGAAGATTAGGAACAACTGCAAAGAAAATTGTTCCCAGTTTCAACAGGAGGACAACATCCATTTACAGCCAGGGGAGAGGATGACCTGCTGTGATCACTGATTTCCACAAAACATATCCCCAAGGAGGAGGAGAAGAAGACATGAAGAGGAAGCAGACAGGATTTAGCATCGAAGCTAAAAGTGGGACAAAGTAGAACAGTTTCAGACTGTGCAAGAACTGGTTTGGACATAAAAATCAGTTAAAATTGTTAGTTACAGCTAAAAGAACCTTTCAAATCTGACACAACATTACTATTATTGACAGTATGTCCCAGGCTACTAAATTAAAAAGAATAACCACTCCTTAAGGCTGCATTCACTTTATTTCTAAGAGGTAAAAACATCATTAATTACCTTTTAAGTGATGCCAAAGTTATTGGAAAGAAGTTTTCTGTTTCCTTGTCCAGCAGATTTGGACCAGTGTTAGCATTCGTTTGGACTCATGTTGCTGATTTTCTTCTTGGCTCTTGAATTGTCTCCTGTAACTTCTAAGAGAAATATCTTGCTTTTTGACTTCTAAATGCTCCACTATGTTCTCCAGCTGGATGCCAGCTTTGCGTGTTGGTGTAGGCAGACAGCAAACTTCAGTTTTTATTATGGAATTTCCTCCGCAAAATAAAACTCTTAAAGCTGCATTTCTGCCAAGCAGAACAGTTTGGTTTGGTGCAGTATTCCCTGGAAGAGTAAACCCTAGAACTGGCTTGCCTTTCCACTGCCGTCCAATACCCTCACATGGTAGACAGGGTGTATACTCAATGGCAATGGCTGCGTCAGCTATGTAAGTATTGTGACATCAGAGCAACACAATACAGTGTAGAACGGCAATAAATTCAACGAAGAAAAAGAACATAACACAGTAAACAAAGGGAATCAATAGCATGTTGTTCAGCACAAGAAGAAGTGTGTTTGTCCTTTATTTCCCCTGTTGCGTGGAACTGACGTTTCCATAGACCATTCAATGGACTGCAGTGTGTTTAGCTCCACGTTTTAGGTGCCGAATCAGTGTGCTAGGTACCCCAATGAAAGGGTGACCAAAACACAGGACGGTATGTAATGATTATTTGGTACCACAAGTTTTGACAATCAAAACTCAGCTTTATGTCGTATCTTATTAAACCAAACTGCACCGCTTCTTGCAAACGTGTCAGAAAAACACTAAAACAAACCAAAACAAAAAATGCAAAATGAAAAGAAAGATGCTAAAATGCTTCATAGAACTTAGGACATGTAATTGCAGTCAAGCGAAAGTAATCTATAATTTGTCTGAATGCACAACTTTCACGTTTCTCATAGTCATTCTTTACATTGTTATTATTGTTAAAATTAATTTTTATTACATTTAAAGGCTTTGCAATGTACCATCTGGTAACATCAGAGGAGTGAAAAAGTACATAAAGCAAAGAAATAAGAATATCAATATGGCAATGCACAGACAGACAGCAGACAAATACAACTGAAAGAAATCACCAAAAGCAGACAGATTATAGCTGCTTCAGAGGTAAAAATCTACACTGAGAATATGATGAGATATGTGTTTCACAATACACTTACACATATATTGTCTGTGTTTCCTTTTCCAACTACTCATGGGGTGGTAACGACCTTTTGTTCCCTATGTCAGGCCTAGTTTAAGCTCAGGCACTTCTCTATCCATCAGCTGCCCTCCTGTCACCGTCTTCTGTCACCAAGGCAAAAAATAGCTCAGGCTTCCTGTCCCGCAGCCTCTCTGTCCACGGGGGCAAAGCAGTGCCACCTGTCAGCCCGAGCACAGGTTAAAAAGCCAGGCTCCAGACACACATGGACAATCACCACTACCTCATGTGTTTGCTATCAGCATTACAGCCAGGTTTGGTGTGGCTGGCTCACAGCAAAAGACTTCATCATCATTACCTCATGCGTGTATGAAGTCCAGGCTGCCAGGAGCAGTATTACATACTGTAGACATAAAACATCAAAGTCTTAGGTCACGTCTTGGATTTAAAAGGATGTGAGATTAAGAATTTCCTACAGTGAGTTAATTCACTGGAAGGACTCCATTCATATGCTTTCTTATAATGACATGTCAGGGGAGGGTGGGGCTGATCTAGAATCAGATATGTCCATTGTTTGATTATGAATGAGATATTTATGGAGGCCTGATCAGTGCTCTGAGATAAATAAGACTTGAGTTGGTAAACCTAATGAAATATCTGCCTGAATGAAAAGCTCTGGTTTTACACACAAAGCTTAAAGCAAATCATACAAGAAACTGGTCTCATTTCCTGCAAGTCAAATTTGATCAGTGGTGGAAGATCCATAACTTGACTGGAAGTGTGGCAGTGTTAAAATGTTCCTCTAAAAATAACTCTCACGGTAGTTCAGTTCAGTGATTCTCGACAGTGTCGCCCCTTTGAAAGGATGACAAGATGGTTTAAGTTAGGGACTTTCTTCTAATCTGTGATGATGTTTTTGTAAAATTATGGGTACATTTGCCTCTTTCAACATTGACCAGTTTTTTTTTTAAACAAAACCATCTGCTTAGAGGGAACATGTCTCTTTGTGAAACTGCAAACAATTCAAAAACATCTGAGACCCAACAAGACTCTTGTTGGAAACCACCGGTTTTATCTATAATAATGCATTGTATTTTCATGACTTGTCATAGGTATTAATGCAAATCTAAATCTGTAAAGCAATTATAACTAGTTGTCAGATAAATGCAGTGTAGAAACAAAAAAAACAACCAACCAAACAAACAAACAAAAGAAAAAACCGAAATGAGTTTGAGTAGATGTATCAAATAGCATGACCTGGAAATAATAAAGAATAAGTACCTAAAAATTGTACTTCTGTACATTAACTGAGTACATTTATTTACTTATTTTCCACCTCTGAATATGAACTTACAATCTCATTACTACAACGTATGTGTGAAAGCCAAAACTAAAAGGTCACTCTCAGTGAACTGATCCTAACATGCGCTGCCTGTCTAGCCAACGCTGTTTTCCAGAAACTGCTAAACACACACCACTGAGTCAGACTGTAGCCCTGAGTATCATGTTCCGTTATTACCATCAACATAGACACTGTAGTTTATTTTTAAGCTCTATGCCATATACACCATCCAGCTGATGTAAATACTCACTTGTTTACCAAATATGTACAAATATGCAGCTGAAAACAGTCCCCAACAAATTTCCTCTTGTTTGATGAAATCAGAGTTACTGTTTGTTTCAGCAAATTACTGAGCCTGTTTGAAAAATTAAACTATGCATATATCCGGACCATATATTGAAAATGTACATCTTCAATAGGACCAAAGGGGCTTAACATAGATATCCATCCAAGGTAAGGAAATCTTAATACAATGTTTGTACCATCTTATTTTCAGAGATGAATCGGTGTTTGGTACATGTGCTGTGGTTTGTCTTCTCAGTGGAGCTGTGATTAAAACAATATGACTTTGTGGGAACATGCTGAAAATAAAAGATTTATCCAAGCAGTCTAGACAGAGTCACTCCTGGGGTCATCACCGTCATGACTTCCAGACTGTTTTGAGCTGACTTGCTCTGTTGGACTCAAGACTGATGGAAACCCAAACATTAAACTGGCCAAGACTTTGGTTATATCAGCAGCTACATTATGTAATAAGAATGAATAGATGTTCCTTAAAATATCTCAGTTTAATGGTTTTACCGTGAATCTATATTCTTTATTAAAACCTTTGTAACTGCCTTTATAATTATGCACTGATATGAACAAAATTCTTTCTATCATTCATCCATTCATTCATTCATTATCCATAACTGCTTATCTTTTGCAGGGGGGCTAGAGCCGATCTCAGCTGATATTTGGCGAGGACGGGGTACACCGTGGACAGGTCGCCAGTTCATCACAAGGCCAACATATAGAGACAAACAACTACTGTATTTATACTCATGCTCACACCTATGGGCAATTTTGAGTTACCAATTAAGCCAACCTGCATGTCTTTGGACTGTGGGAGGAAGCCCACGCAGACAAGGGGAGAAGATGCAAACTCCACACAGAAAGGTCCTACCCCAGCTGGGTATCGAACCCAAGACCTTCTTGCTGACAGGCAACAGTACTAGCCACTATTCCATCATGCTGCCCCAGAATTAAATTATTGTTATATATTGTGAAAATATACAATAAAGAAATGATCATTCTCTCTCCGTTCTCAGGTCTGAGGCTAAAGCCAGAAATTAGTGAGCTTAGCTTAGCATAAAGGGTGACAGCAGGGAGCAAGCAGGATTTATAGCAAGACTTGTTCTGCCTAGAGGTAAAGAAGTTAATGAGTCTACACATCTAAAGCTCACTAATTAACAAGTTACATCTCATTTTTTTTTTACCTGGACGAGAAAACAGAGCATGAAAATGACAATTTGATTCTATGTTTTCAAGATTTATGCTAAGATAAGCTAATGAATATGGCCCAAAATAGTCTCAGTCACAGGAAATAGAAGTTGGGTAAAAGGCTCCCATTGGTCAGCTGTTGTAGTCGGCATTTTCCTCCCATTCTGCTCTTACTATGCAACTATTTTGTGTTGCTGCATCTGGGCTTAGCACCTCCCAAGATGACTGTGATTAGTTTAAGGAAATACAAACAAGCCAGGGCATCCTGCCCCCCAACCCCTACCTCAATTTTTAATTCTTAAGAATGATAACAGTTTGAGCCAGACCTTTAACCACTTTCTCCAGAGGAATTTTGTTGCCCTGTGAGCCAGCAGGTATGATGAGGAGAAGTGAGTGAGTGAGAAGCTAATTAGTCAAGCAGGAGGAATCGGTTCCCATGCACCTGCTTGGCATTTTTTCCTAA
>JAQFJA010000021.1:8658302-8670077 GCA_029874485.1 Naso brachycentron
GCGCATGACCGAAACACTGCTGTAAACACAGAGACAGCCTTCAGGAGCAGAGCAGGAACAAAATGAATTTATCAACCACTTTTAAACCTTATAAAACATTAATTACTATACTACCAATGCTTTAAAAATTAGTGGTTAATAATATGTTAATATAATTACTTTTTTTAATGCACGACCTGTTAGTATTTAAAAGCAAACTGAGCCTATGTGAGCAACAAAGGAAGTAAATCACGTTTTAACCTTTATCAGCATGTGTAACTGCAGCTTGTTAACTTATTTACATGTTATAATGAATAAATTGTATCAATGAGAAGGAGAAACAGAACCTACGCAATGCAATAGTTCTTCTTATAAACCTGAATGATGTATAAAGTAGAGCTAAAGCGGATGGGAGAATAATGGAGAAAATGATGTGATTTTTGTAGGCCTTACTGAAATATCAGTCATTGGACATTAAGTTGTGCTTCTCTGTCATTCTGATTATTTACAGCTTAAAATCACTGCTCATGCCCTCTGAGTGGCGTACTTTTAAACCTTCATATAATTTCCCCGCGAATAATTTACGTGCATGTCCCCTGAACTTTGAGCCCAGAAAATATTCCAAACATCCGAGCTGCAAACACGAGCGGGAGGTGAGGTGAGGCGCTAGAGAGGAGAGAAGAGGGAGAAGGGGGGGCGGCAAAGTGTGAGTGTGTGTGTGTGTGTGTGTGTGTATGCTTGTGTGTAGCAGAGAGAGAGAGAGAGAGAGAGAGAGAGGGATGTGGTGCAGTTAGGCAGTCAGAGCCAGGAGTGAGTGAGGCGACAGAGCGGAGGTGACAGCGGAGAATGGAGAGAAGCCCGTCCGCCCGGCGAGCTTTGACCGCGGCGAGCGAGGAGAAGACACTCGGTCCTTTCTTTCTGGAGCCAGCGTGCTGAAAGAAACCGGGAGGAATTAACGGGGGGGCAAAGGAAAGGAATGGCTGATCCTCTGCGGAGGACTTTACTAGCGAAACTCCGGGGGAAGAAATCCAAGAAAGGAGCGACGGTCAGCGGTGGATACGGCTCTGCTGCTGCTGCTGCAAATGGGGGCCGAGAAGGTAAAGAAAAAGTTTTGCAAACGCAGCGAGACTCCGACGAGGCTCGCCCGGTAGTGTTTCTCACGGGGCTGGATTGCACGGCAGAGAGAATGAGTACGTACGAGAATTGTGTTGACGGGGCGATGGTGCAAACCGGGGGGGTTGTGGTCGTCCGGGAGAGTCGCGCAGCAGATCTGGCCGGCTCAGGTCCCCAGGAGCGCAGCAGCGGGGGCAGGGTTCGGGTTAATGAGGAGCTCCTGGGGGTCTCACTTCAAAGAGCCGTTCAGTGTGGGGAGCATGTGCTGAGGGAGGGAGATCGGAGCCTCCAGGGGCCGAGATCCGGTGGCAGAATCACGTTATCGGCAGGGGTCCCGCTTGGAGGACCACATGCCCAGAGAAAACACTTCGTGTCCGTTCCGCGGCAGTGCAGCGTCGGAGATTCAATCGGGTTTGGGGAATCAAATCACATTTTGTACCGAGGACGGGTAGAACCGAATACGGGGGTCGCTAAACCTCCAGAGGGTCGGGTCACTTCTGCTGATAGTGATGGAGCAGAGCCCAGAGACGGAGGACGCTGTCGGCACATGGCAGGGACTGTCGGGGCTGTGAATGAGCACAACGGTAACCGGACTTCTGACAACAACCAAACTCTGGAGGCAGACTCGCCACTCAGCGCGGCGCTTGTGCAGCCCCATACGGTGCATCCCCACCGTGCGTCAAGAAACACGGAGGAAAACATTTTAATCAGAGATGTTGAGAGCTATGGACCTGATAGTGCTGGGGACACTAGAGGGACTGCAGGCGCTCTGCAGAGCCCGACGTTTTTCCCCACAGAGTTAGAAATATGTGACAACAACATGGCATCCCTGTGCGCCACAGAGGGGCCACTCAGATACACTATAGATAGTGAAGATGATGATTATTATGATAATGAAATTCTGCCTTTTTACGAAACTATTAGACCAAAAGGTGATGGCGATAGAGCAGAGGTGGCAGAGCTGCACCAGCCTGGTCAGGATAAAGGACAACTGGATGACAGTAACAGCGCCCAGGAAACAGACAGGCTTAGGAACCAGCTGAAAGAGGCTTATTATCTTCTTATCAATGCTATGAATGACATCAACCTGGATGTGCAGCATATTAGCAGTGGTTTTACTGAGCAACAGGCCACCTCCTCCTGCAGCAGCCACTCCAGGGATAGCCTGTGCTCGAGGCTGTCCGCCAAAAACATGGACAGCGACTCCTGGTCCTCAGGAGGCGACCACAGCCCTCAGCAAGTGTCTGATACCGACTCACTCCTGCTTTGTCTCAGCGGGAACCTCGAGTCAGGCTTCAAAGGTGACAGGCTGAATAGTAAGAGTATGGTGAACCTGTCCTTGACTAAGTTAAGACCCACATTACTGCGCTCTGCTAGTGACGGAGCTATTAGATATCCGGGTGGACCCTCACTCTGTGTTCAGGCCCCCGGAGCACCGGGTCCAGAAATCAGTGGGGAGAAGGGCACCACAGATTCAGAGCAGGGTAAAGTCACAGGAGCGGCTGAGCTGTCAAAACCTCGGGCGCTTTATGATGCCATCAGCAGCGATGAACTGCTGCAAGATACAGGCGGCGACGAAGACCGAGGCGGGCAGCTCAATGAGAGCAGCGGCTCGGTCAACAGCCTTACAGGTTCTTCAGACAGTAACGCTGACGCTTCACCGCAGCAGGGTTCTGACAACAAGCAGGAGCCGAGCGGCGGCCGAGTGCAGAGGGTCAACTCCGTCAACAAGGGGCATGGTGTCACTGTAAACAAGATGCAGGAGTGGATGCACAAGGGGCGACTGTTATCTTCTGAGATGAAGCAGCGCATCGAAGGCTCATCTCTGCCCCGTGGTGGGGGCGAAAGCCAGGGCCGCCTCTGTCCTCAGCACAACCTCAGTGGGTGTAAACCAGTTGTCCAGACATCCAGCAGAGGAGTTAAACCTGTTAAGGCCAAGTCACCTACAGTCAAGTCACCACGGCAGCAGCACACAGGTAGGAAGGCTACACGGAGTGGCCTCAACTCCTGTGGATCCTCTAAATCAGAGACCTCTCACCCTCCTTCCTCCCGTCTGATAATTGTCATCCTCCTCCACTCATAGTAAACTCCGTCTGGTGGCGGTCCACCCTGCACTCCTCCTCTTCTGGATGCAAAGCAAAGGGACGAGACACCTCAGACCTCTTTGCTTTCCCTTTAAGATTCTCTAACTGGTGGCGGGTTCTGTCCTTCACACTAATTTAGGTGCATTTTAACACTGAATTAATACCAAGTGAGGTTGTAGGTCGGATCACTCACCGTGTAGTTCAGTAACAACTAACTCACTCCCCTCTGCTAGCTGCAGTGGTGCTTTTCATGGTGCTGGTGGTGGGGTCTGTGTGTTTTTGACTGTTGATGATGTACAAAATGATTTTCTGGTTGTGCTTTGATGTTCTGTTTGTGATGTGGCTCAAAAGCAGGAAAACATCTGTATCATAAAACCACCGACAGCAAGAAGTGTCAGACACATGTTATGCTGTATCGAATGAGTTTATTTTGGTGTTCAAAATACAACTTAAAGTTTAGGGTTGGGTGTAGCTAGGGACAGACTTAAACTTAAACCAGTTGGCAAATCAGTCTCGCTGCAAGTCCATTTAGCTTTCGGTCACAACAGCCAATTCTGTCATGTCATGGAATTGCAGGTTCAAATTTTCCAGTTTTCTTAGCCCTTCTTGTCCTTCTCAACTGAAAAGTTAAGAATAAAAAGTTCAGTGTTGACCTTAGAAACTGTAGTTGACAAGATAATCTTAAATTACCCACTTATTATTTGCGTTTTTAATATGTGAGATATTTATATAAGAGGTTGCAATGACAAGATAAAGTACTGTTATACAGCGATGAAAGTATGGAATACTTTGCCATCAGATATCACATAAATAACTAGCAGTACTAGCAGTATTAACAGTAATAACTAGCAATAACTTTTGAAAAGACCCTTAATAATATTTAATGGAACAGAACTCCTAGCCCTTACCCAAACAGGACAGGATTTGTTACTTATGATTGAAGTATATGACCATTATATAGATTTACATATAGGTACTGTTGTAATGGTTGTCGTCATTAGCATTGTTATTGTGCTGAACTGAAATTTGGTACTTTTGTGCTTTTAATTGTTTTATATTATAATGTAATTTTTTACTTGTGCCGACCCCAGGAGCACTGAACAGTAAAAACTTCACTTATTACTTTTTAAATAATGGACCGTCCTCTGGTGGACAAACTACGTAATTAAACCATTTTAAATTAGTAGTCCAATTATTTTTTCCAGCCTTAAAAACTGTTTTAAAATAGGTGCATATCAGAAGACATATAAGCTGAGACTATTATCCCTGCGATAGGCCAATATTAGCCGATAATATCAGCAAACTGATATATATATAATGATTTGCACATCTGGTTGACTGCAAACAGACACTTAGTCAGCTCAGTCACAGGATTCAGAAACTGTGTGTGTGGAAAACTTTGTGTTGACATTTGTCACACAGCGTGTGGAAATGGACTTGCTTTATATGGATCAAAACGATTTCAGCATCTCCTTATTCTACCACTCAAAGTTTTGTATGTGTTCGTGTGTATGTGTGTGTTTGTGATTGCCTCGGAGTGTGTGTGTCGTTGTGACAGTGTTTTCCAGAGTAAATGGATGTCCTGCCATGTGCGCAGGCTGTTGTTGACTGTCAGTGTGCTGTGCTGCTGGAAATAGAGCGTGATCTCTGAGGCTGCTGAGCAGAAGGCCTCTGTGTTTGACTTCCAGCCGCTCCTGACTCAACATAGCTCCAACTTTTACATCTTGGGCTCTTTATTCTTTTAGCTAGAATAAAAACAGAACCCCTCTTCATATTAGTTTCCAAGTTTTCTCTCACCCCCCTTGATTAAAATTTTTTCCCCATTTTGCACAGCTTTCCCTCCTCAGCCACTGAACTTTTCCACAGCTGTGGCCAGAGGAATCCAAAGTAGGAGAGAAGCCACTGCAGTTTCTCTCTGAGGTAGTGGTATGTGTATGTATGTATATGTGTGTGTGTGTGTGTGTGTGTGTGTGTGTGTGTGTGTATGTTTGTTTGAGAGTATAGTGGGGGTTGGGCTGTCATGTTGCCTTCGTCCCCAGTCATTTGCTCTAGACAGCTCCATGGTAACTTGCATTTTAAAGAGACTTTGGATTGAATATTTAGGATGCCATTCCTGTTGTTTAACTTGTTTGCGTTGTGTCACTTAATTCCTCACCATGAATGAACAAAATGAAGGGCGATTAAGTATTTATTAAGGTCAGAGCTGGGCTTATCTTGCCCCTGTGGGCCTCTCAGTGCCTCACAAAGAGCCATTTAAAAAAAAAAATAAAAGAAATGCCAAAGCTCCGGAGAGTTCCGATGAATTGCTTGTCTTGGCTTGTAAACTCTTCATTGAGTTTATGACTTTACTCTGGATTTATGCAAATATTTATACTTTTCTGTCTTTCTAAAAATAGTTCCGTTCCCAAGTGTTTCTTGGAAATGAAACCTCACTATTTAGACATCGGGCTAAATATTGGCTTAATTAAACTGCAGCTAATGTTATTTCTGCCCTGACTTGTCTTTTAATTACTGTGTAAAAAAAAAATCATGTTGGTAATCACCCTCAGCTGAGTGTGTCACTCCTCATATTTATGTGTGGGTGAGGGATGTTATGCATTCCGTTGTGTACATGCATGTTAGTATTTGCAGCTGAAGGATTTAAAGTCTTGTTGTGTTGTGGCAGAGGATTGGCTTGCCGGCAGGCAGGCAGGCGGTATCCAGGCATCATGTTTGGGGCAGAACTAAACTCAGGAGTGGTGTGTCAGTCAAAGCAGATGTTGAGACTGAGCTGTAGACACCACAAACAGAGGAGTAAGAGATCCACTCCTGGGAGGCAAATGCTCTTCTTCTTTTTTAAAAGTGTGATACAAACTAAGTGGAAAATTAACCCTGTCTGCAAGTCCAGAGATACTGCCTGCTTTGGAAAAGAACAGCACTGAAGAAGCTTTTTGTTCCTAAATCACAAACAGCTTTTTTGTGAGCAGTTATACTTGCGCGTTAATCGCAGACTAGCAGCCACCCTCGGAGTTGTAGCTTCAAGTGGAAGCCCGCAAACTGCGACAGCTAGCTACAAGCTAGCGACAAGCACAGCGTCCTCCATAATTTCGGTGGTATGGAAAGCTCTGCAGCCAGAGTTCTTTCCCTGCCTTTCAGTCATTCGGTGGGAAGCAGCTGTGGAGCAGATTTTTGGCGACCAAGCAGACCAATCACAGCTGTTGTGATGTGTGTCCCTGCAATCTGCAGTTACATTTCTGCAGAAGTACGGCACAGGGCACAACATCAGTGCGCGGCTACGCCATAGGAACACCATCGGTTCAACGCAGAAGCATGAACTAAGGTTTAGATAAGAAGATTGGTAGTACTTTTGTATAGTCTGTTCAATCTGAAGCTGCGGCTGCTGTTTAAGAACGTGAAAAAGCGGGAAAGCTAACTTGGCTCTGTCAAAAAGTGAAAAATGTCTATAGATTGTTATGTGTTTTTTTTTTTGCTATATTCATACAGTAAACAAAGTGTAAACTTAACGTAGTGTTGTTTTACAGGAACTTATGTACTGCATGGAGCAGTGACTGAAGTCTGTGCTCCACAATGTGTCCTTGTAATGTTCTTCACTAATCAGACAAACAAGATACAACATATAAATCACTGAGCTTTAGCAGTGCTGTTGTGCAGATTTTGTTACCTTACCTTAAGACCCATGCTTGCTGATTCCTCGTGGTTGTCACCGTATATTCACCGTGCAGACTTGAGAGAAGTATAAATTTTCTCATGTATATCAAGTCAGACAGAAGGCATACATTTCCTAAAACGCTGAACAGTTCCTTTAAAAAATAGCATCACATTTGAAGCAAAGACGTGCTCTGCACAATGTGCAGTATTGCTCAATATTTAGATTCAAAGTAGATACAGAATGACATGAGAGTGCAGGTGTAATATAAGCCTCCCTGACTGCTGTCAAGTCATGTCAGAACGGTGTGGCATCTGGTTTTAGCATTGTGCCAGAAATACTTGTTACTGAGCTGCAGAGTTTTACACATAAACACACACGGTTGATGGAGGAGGTATAGTCACACGTCTTCTCTGATGTGTCTGTGCTTGGACAGATTTGTGAAGGATCGTAGCCCCAGGGCTGAATTCAACCAAATAAAAACCAGGTCGACAGAAATCTATCTACTCTTTAATAAAAAGAATGGTGGATGGAGGAAAAAAATCTGTGTGTTATACCTAGATTATTTAAATTGAACACAGTGCTCTAAGTGAACTCTACCTGTTGCCCTAAGTGGGTGCTAATGAAAGCTACACAGTACTGCCAAGTAAATGAATGAATGCAGTTTGACCATTTCCTTTTTACAAATTGCTATAGGCTATTGTTACCTTCAAGGTACGTCCGTAAAGTAAAATTACAGTCACAGTTACAAAGCAGTAACACACAACAATGATGCTAAAGTCAGCTGAGCTAATGTTTCTTGCAAGACACACTGGAGCAGATTCTAAAATTAAACCCCTTATGTACTCTATCGGGAATCGATTTCGAATCGGAAATCGTTATGAATCAAGAACTGATTTTGAATCAAATCGAATCCTGAGAAACTTAAAGATTCACACCCCTAGTTTTGACTCTCTGTCTCATAAGTCATCTTTTAACCGTATTATTATTGTTCAAACAGGGGCACGCCTGTTGAGAAGAAGTGATGTAACAGTTATGGTCTCAAAAGCACCTTTCCTATGAAAGTAATACCAGCAGTTGTCTGACGGACAACCATCTTAAACCTATATGTTCTTGTCTGACCATTAAATGAATCGATCAGCTGACCATTAGCTCTAAAAACACTTCATGTGAGAGAGGAGAACTGTGAGGCACAAGTGTTTATACCAGGATGTGGTACAAGTACTAGTTACGTGGTGGTGTTTGCAAAAACAGTAAAACTAACTGGATTGTATTTACGAGGCTGCAGGCTAAAAAATGTCAATGTGCCTGTCAGTAGCCGTGTTTCCAATAATTGTGATGCAAATTTAAAGAGAACTTTTGAAATCTTGGACAAAGGAAAATGTGAATTAGGAGCGTTTCCATCAGCTGCTTCGGAGCAAATAAACTAGGCTGCAAAGCATACTTTGGTTGTGAAGTAGCGGTACAGGCAACGTTACATATAGCCGTAATATGCAGAGAAGAAAAAGCAGGGATTGGGAATCGGACAGAAAACTCAAACAAAACAAATAAACAAAACTCTCATGGATGAGGAATACTTCTGTCTCGTCATCGCTTCACAGGTACCTGTTGTTGTTACCAGCTGTGTTTTCACTGTCTGGGGGAATATCCAGGAAGACGGCAGAAACAGCTTCTTCAGAAACAGCTGATTAATATTCAGTATGTATATTTGTTATATATATTTGTTCAACACAGCTGTTTCCAATCTCCCATTTTGCACATTAACTGTTTTTCGACAAAAACAAAAACCACCTCGAGTGAGCGTAAAATCTTTGTCATGAAATTTAGGACTTTTTTAGATTTTTTTTTTTTGCTGTTTCCATATACCACATCTATTGCGATATTTCAAAACGTGCATCAAAATACATTAATGGAAACTCAACTAATGGCCTTTTCGTTTTCTTTTACCAGTGTCTCGCACCTAATTGGGTCACATTATGAGTCCATGTGCCTTTTTTACATTATGTTGTCCATCCTGTGAAGCATTTTTACCAGTTTTTTTAACAGACACAATGAAACGGGAGAGATGATGCACCGAGAGAGCTGCAACAGCAACAAGAATGTAGTTTTCAAGCCAACATATTGAGGAGGAAGGGGCATTAGCACTGGCAGACTGTGCTGCTCAGCAGGATGCAAGTGTTGACATGTGATGCAACCCTGGACAAGTGCAGCTCCGCACTGGTGTAAAAAGAAAAATCTGCGCTGAGAATCCTCATTACCATATGAATGAGTGTCAACAAGAATGTATGGCACACAGCAAAAGATTCTCTCGTGTGTGTGTGTGTGTGTGTGGTGGAGGGGTTGCAAATCTCTGTACACATAACAAAGTGCTGTCTGTACAGAGAAGAAAAAAACTGGCTGGTGTGTGTTTTGCACTTATCAAAAGAGGATCCTGTATGTAGCAAAAGGAATTCAGGAAATAAAGGAAAAGCCTCTGGGAAAGTGGATCAAGTGTTTTGTCTTTGAGGAGAAAAACATTCATGAATTTTGACATGAGTATAATTGGGTTTACTGTCAGGTTCACCTGGCAACAGTTCACACCAGCACAACCGGGAAGTAAGTTTTTTTATGTATAAGTTTGCATTTCTTTCAACAGTGCAGACAAACATATCGCTCCCCCCCATCCACCTCTCTCTCTCTCTGTCTCCCTACTCTCTTCATACACACACTGTTATATTAACAACTCTGGTCATCTGTTACTTTCAGGTCATGATTGTGATTCCTCCATGCCCTGAGCACATCATGCCAGGCTCAGGCTGTGATAGCTCTGTTATGTTTTAGTAAACTTTTTTTTTTTTTTTTTGACTTTTGCTGGCTATTCAGTCAAAGGTGGTATCAAAATAGCTGGCATAAATGAAAATGTAAGCTAGAAAGAGTCAGCTTAGTCATTTTTTAAGAGTCATCTTAATTGATATCCTATTGAAATGCACTTAAAAACAATTCTCTGCATTTTTTAAGCAAACAACTTGGGCTGTGGCTGATGGTCATTTACAGTATCACTTAATCTTCAGATTTGATTCATGTATTAGTTGTTTGATCTTAAAAACAAATGAATACTGTGAACAATGCAGGTCACAGTTTCCTAAGCTCAAGTTGATGTCTTCAAATCAAAATCCCAACCCATCACAGTCTGAATACAAAGTCAAGGAGAGGTGCAGAAATTTTTTTCTTTAGACCACCTGAATTAAAATATACTGAGAGGATATCACAGAATTTTTGTCCGATTAAATCAAAGATAAATTGCCTACCCCACCTTAAGTAATACATTATTCAACTAAGTAATTTAGCTCTACAGAACTTATCTTCATTGTTCCAAGTGCACAAGTGAACTAAGCTTGCCTCTAAGTGTCTAAGAAAATAGTTGGTTTTCCATCCAAATGTAACACAAATTTTAACTGCATTTTCAGAAATTCGGCATATGAAAAATGCAAAATTATGCACGTTTCCATCCAATACAGCTATTGGAGTTGGTTCTTCAAGGTAAATAGTAATGGCACCAATTCTGAAGTCGGTGGAAGAAGTAGTGATGGAAGAAGACAGCACAACGAGATAATGTCATGAAAGAGTGGTAGTCATGCTGGACAGTTACAAGGTTCTGAACAACTAATACTACAGCAATGTGCTCCATTCTCTTCTCTCCAGTGTGAATCATGTGATTTCTGTAAGTCATCGTCACTGTTTATTCACTGCTGATTCGCTGAAGCTGTTTTCACTCCTCTTAATCTCATTTACCCATTATCAATACGCAAACTTTTCCACCTCCTTCGGGCCTAAAACCTGTTTTGCAGTATTTAGAGTTTTGCAGCGTTTCCACACTTTTTGTGTGCAAATCGAAAATTTGCATAAAAACAGGTGGATGGAAACCCAACTCCTGTCTTTTTATTGGAGCATTTCAGTGCACACCTTGGCTGGGGATGAACGATATGTATTGGTGCAGATAAATTGTTGGCCGATAATGGGATGTCAAACTACTGCATTTGGGTACGCAGGGTACAAACATGTCTTCACTGTTTCAGAAGAAGACAGCATGATTGCATATTGCTGTACATCTACTGCAAGACTTCGAGAAGATTAAAAAGTAGTGATGCCACTTGGATTTGGTTTGATCTGAGCTTTGGAATATTTAATCATCCATTTTTGCTCTCTTTATCTCAGCCTTTGGCACCATTGTGCATAGATTGCAGGCTATGAACTTCTTTTAAAAACAAAAAATGGGAAGTAAGTTGGTATCAGTTGAAAAAATGGTGCATCCCTAGACATGGCTTACTTTTAATAAGAGCTCCCTGCCCTTGGGAACTACCGCATATCGTAGTTTAAAGATTATCGTAAAGAAAAGCACACTCAGTTTCCATTATCTGTTTTTTATCAAGCTGAACGTTCTGCTGCGCAAACATCTTCAGCTTTAATCATGAATAGCTCTTCACATCAAAAGCAGTTAAGAAATACAATATGAAGATGTGAGAGGAGCTGGAGAGCGTGCTGATGGTTTGATATTTGACACCAGTGAAAGTAGCTAAAATGTGACTTATTAAAGTCAAACTGGTGTCATGCTGTTGTTTTGTGCTAGTCTGTGTGAAGGAGTGTGACAGTGGAAGGAGACAGCGAGGCTGTAAATCTGGAGCTGTGGTCTGGAATGCTGCTCTTGTCAGAACATGCTTCCTCTTCCAGTTATGAAAGACCCCTTAAAGAAGATGGCATGCTGACAATTACTCTGTGCACATCTCACCTCTCTTTGGTCTCGCATTACCAGATCGTGTGTTGGCAGCATAGTCTGTAGTTTTTTGGATTTGTCCCAATACACTTTAATCTCCCTTCTGAAAAAAAGTTGTCTCTCTAACATATATCCAACTTAAAATGAGCTTATTCTCCTACAACTTAATTTGCTTAACTTTATTCTTCCTCTTACAAAAAGGA
>JAQFJA010000021.1:8681674-8697662 GCA_029874485.1 Naso brachycentron
AAGCTCAGTGTCTGTGTCTCTCTGCCTCGGGCACACACACACACACACATTCAGGTGCTTAGCAGTGTGTCACTGGAAGACATTTCACATTATCCGACTATTGGCTAAAGTGACAATTTGGCCAAGCCAGAGGATTAGAAGCATAGTAGAAACAGACATATTTGATAGCGATCAGGTCGTCCGTCGCACACACCCTCCTCCTGCACCTGTCTGGTGCCAGCGCTGTGAAAAGCCCTCGTCATAAATTCCTGGGCTTTGTTAAGAGGTGTCAGTGGTCGGGTGCCTGAGGATGGCTGCAGGGTCAGAGAGGGTATGTGTGTGTATGTGTGTTTATACATGCATATTTACATGCACTCTCTCTTTGTGTCGCAGTAATATGCTGAGTGCTTGTGCGTGTTTAAGCGTTGGGGGTGGAGACAGCTCAGATGTCATCCAGAGAAATGCAGACCTTTTGCCCTTTGACCCAGGGATATGGCCCTGGAGGGTTGGGTGTCAAACCATCGCCCCTGAACCTCAGCTAGTGAGGTGTCACGTTACTCACCTGGCTGCAGCCACAAGGCCAAAGCCTGCAGAGGACGCAGCTGCATGTGTGTGTGTGTGTGTGTGTGAAGCAACAATTATTAACTTTGTCAGAGACAGATTTGCCTTTCAGGGTTGGTGAATGTCGCCCCAGTTCATGTTGCCTGTCCAATAAATGGAACAAAAGCAGAACACTGATGGATGATTCTCACTCAGGAAAGCTAGTACAAGAGATGAAAGTTTTGGAGTGTATGGCCTATTTAGGTTTTTTTTGTTTTGTTTTGTTTTTTTCTAATACAGCTTCAGCAATGACAGTGGGAATTGTTGTCTTTTTCTGTTGTCTGCATCGGCATTATTATATTTATCACATGTAATATGGGCCAGCTGTTTGATTGAAATCAGTATCATAACAGTTATTGTATTATTCTGATATTGACTTACCAATATAAGGGTTAGTACAAAGTTTGAATCCAAGTATCAGCCAGAGAATTATTGAATTTTACTGTTTTTCCCCTCAAGTATTTTTATTCTTTGATACTTTAGATGACATTCTATTTAGTTTTTGTATAACAGTGATGCTTTAAGCAATTTGGCTTAACTAAACAAAAAAAATAAAGAAATGTGCATTCACTATACTAAGATACCAGTATTACCTTCATATTGAAACTCAAGTATTGTTTTAGCACATAAATCACAAGTGTTCAGTGCAGTTAACCGTTTCTCTGTTATGCAACATTCCTGTCAACATTTTTGATTATAGTTTGCTCTGAGTCATTAAACTGGAGCCCAGAATATTATAAAATGGCGGCTGTAGGATCAAAACACCATGATCCAATTTCACAGAGAGTCGATAATGATTATATCGCCTGACGTTAATAAATTGTTACCAGTTTAAACTACAGACAGGAGTGTAATCAGTGTACATAAATAATGACATTCTCTATGTTTACTTGCAGATTCTTAAAAGGGAATGTTGTCCTTTTTTTACTCTTGTTACATCCTTTTCTGTGAAGCAACTTCTGAGCAACATTCCAGCTTTGTAACTAATTGCATTCTAGTTACAATCTCAATACTGTAATTGAACACTCAGTACAAAATATATAGAGAAATGAAGATTATAGAGACCCTCAAAAATGGGTTAAACTGTGTTTCATGAATGAGGAATTTCACTCCTAGAAACCTTGTTTCGGACCTGACCAGAGCTCTCTGTGTACCTGACCCCTCCCCAGATGTTGTTTGGTGAATTTGCACCTCTAGTGCCCTCCACCCATGTTCTCCCTTCTCAGAGCGCCCCTGTGTCTGTTATTGGCAGGAAGCCGTGACAGTGAAGGCTACTCAGCCAGCGGGAAAAGAGGCTAAACATGGTTTGGTTAGGAATGTGAGAGAACAGCCGTGTTCATTTGTACATTCAGCAGCCGGCTTGCCAGCCTTCCAGTCGACCATCTAGACCTCTGAGTGGCTGGACAAGGGGCGCCTTTGTCCCCCATCTGCTGGCTACACCCTGCCCTGCTCCTGCCCCCCATCTTACCCTTCTCTCCATCCTGTTGCACCTCCTCTGCCTCCCTCTTTTCACTCGCCCCAGAATAGCACAGCAGGTCCCCTCTGAAAATAGAGCTGGTGATGTTGGCAGGGTCAAGCTCCCTGTCTCTTTCCTCTCTACTTTGAATGCGCCTCTCTCACTCTGTTTTTCTCTCTCTCACAGAATTACTCTTTTGTTTCACATGTTTATTCGGAGAAAGTAATAAGCTGATTAAAACGGCAGCAGCTTTGAATTTGAAATGGGAAATCCAAAATCAATAAGTCCATATTTATTATAGTACTGAATGTCTAAATGGCTCAGTAGACTCTTGTTTACTATCAAGGCAAGCTTGTAAAGGCCAATAAAAGTTCATATTGTCGAGTCATGTGCATGTGGTCCAGCCTTAATCTCCCGTGGATCCATGCAGCGAGGTATTCCCTCCAAAGAGTAAGAAAGGCGGGTCAGCCATGGAAGAAGTCTTATTAAAAGAGCACTGAATGTAGAAAATAACTGTTTTGCTGTGTGGGACAGGCTCAAGCTTCCCATTGGGCAAGTAGCTGGATGCCTGTAATTTGACAAATTCCACTTTAATCACATAAATCGAGGCTGGCTGTGTGCCAACTCTTCCTCTTTCTCTTCCCTTGCCAGATTAATTACTTTAACATGGAAAAAGCCTGAAAGGGTGGTATCTACCTCAGTTATAGGGCTCTTACCATAAATACTGGGTAGTAGCAAGTAACGTACAAGGTGCACAGTATGTTGTTCTTTGTGTCATTACAGCAGTTACAGTCAGCACGCACTAATGGGTATGTAGGTTTTTATGGACAAGGTACAAATGTCCTGACTTATTATCAGTGATGTTGCTAACTGGATGTAGTAGTAGTTATGTAGAATATCAGCAGTGACGACAACTGTTGATTGGCTGACAGACATTTAAGCTGATATGGCAAAGTTGTAAGTAAGCAATCACCTAGTTACACATGCAGCTGATAAGGAATCACATTAGCATTCATTTAGAGTGTGTCAGTCCACCTGGTGAATGTAAGATCAATATTTACTCTCCTTTTATCTCTGTTTTGGTCTCCACCAGTTCATGAGAAAAATGTGTGGCTTTTTAGCTGCTAAATGCTCCACTATACTCACAGACCTGTCTGCTGGAAGGTGCTGGGAAGTTTACAAGCTTTTTTTTTCTGAAAACAGCTGCCTGCTCTTTTACACTGATGACATTTAGAAGGATGAAATCGGGCCACAACAGTAAAGTTGCAAAACAATGATGTGAATGACTCTGAAAAAGCTCTGTTGAGCTGACAGTAATAATAATAGTAATAAAAAATATTAATTATAGCAGTTGTCATTATCAAAAATTTATAACTCAGACACAGAGAAGCTCCTGTTTGATAAGCAACCTGTTGAAAAAGCAATAAAACCTGAAGCCACAGCTCAGCCCTGTAGACTAAACAGTGGCTGTCATTCCTGTTTAGAACTCTAGACCCTGAAATTTCATGTCTTTGTTAGGTGAGAACTGCCTACAAGGTCCGATCCAAATGGATATTTTTTAACTTGAATGATGAGTGAGTAACTCTAGCTGAGCCCTGAAGCAGTTGGTGTCTCTAGACAGACATTTCCCTGCCTACAGACCGCTGTTTTTCCTGGAGCTGCAGCTGAAGACATTCCACTTCAGGTTTACTTGAGTTCGATTGAATGAAGCAAACATTTTTTTGATATCGGCGCCATTTCACTAACCTGTTTCTGTAAAAGTGTTAATTATGTAAATGCATGTCTAGGTTTATGTATATAGAGTGTAACTGTGGTGCTCAAGTGTTGCCTGCTGAATGTATCTGTCAGTAGATTACTGGGTTGCATGTAAACCTAATCACTTGATAATGTGCCACAAAGGTGTGGTGCTTTTCTGAGAGACCGCTAATTTTGGCTCATGCACACTTTGCTTTTAGTTTTACTCTTCTCTTTCCTGTCTGTCTTCACTGGACATCGGAACAGTTATTTGTAATTATAGAGGGTGGATTGTCTCGTGGAACCAACTATTATTATTATTTTAAGAGGATTTATAACTGGTGGTACCAATTTGCTCCTTAAAGTGACTCAAAAAGTGCTTTGCTTTCCAAACATTTTACTTGCTGAAGAATTAAGCAGTATAAATTAGGGCCAATGATATCAACAAACCAATGTATTGACCCATTGCAGATGTATTTGTATTAGTGTATATGATCTCTGATATGATCAAGTATTAAAAAAGATTTTTAAGGCCAGAACAGCTGATTAATCAGATATCAAAATTTTCTCGCTACCTAATACCGATATTGGCATCGGCCTCAAAAATTCCATATCAATTGGGCCCCTGTAAAAATGTTTAAACTATTCCACAAAATGTCAACCAAAGAAAAATCCAAATTTAAACTGCCTTGGGCTCCCCTTTTAATTACATTTTATATGTTATTTTCTCTATAGATGGTGCTGACCTGCCCAATGCCGTCGGCTCCCCTCCCTCCAGCCCAAACCCGGCCAAGAAGAGCAGCTCCCTCAATTGGTCCTTTCCGGACAAGATCAAGTCCCCACGCACTGTGAGGAAGATTTCCATGAAGATGAAGAAGCTTCCGGAGCTTAGCCGGAAACTCAGCGTCAAGGGAACCCCGAGTAGCAGTAACAGCAACAACGGCAGCAGTCAGCTAGAGCCCAGAGCCCATTCTCCCCGCAACAATGGCAGTGCGTCGGAAGCTGTGCCCCAGTCCTCAGGCCCCCCCAGATTAGCCACATCTGGAGGTGGGCAGGCCAGCCGAAACGTAATCTCACGCTACCACCTCGACAGCAGTGTGTCCACACAGCATAGTTTCAGCAAAAAGAAAAGTAACGGCAGCTCAAAGTCCGCCAGTAAAGGTGGCTACCTCAGTGACGGTGACTCACCTGAGCTGGTGGCCAAGTCTGGTAAGCACACCCCTGCAGAGGGGAAGGGAGGGAAAGGCAAGGAGATGGAAGGAGGAGGCGGAAGCTCCAAACTCAATGGCACTGAGCTGGACATTGATGCTTTCCGCCATTATAGCTTCACAGATCAGCCCAAGTGCAGCCAGTACATCTCTGGACTGATGAGCTTGCACTTTTATGGTGCTGAGGACCTCAAACCTCCACGCATTGACTCTCGAGATGTCTATTGTGCCATCCAAGTGGACTCAGTGAATAAAGCACGAACTGCTCTCCTCACATGTCGAACTACCTTCCTTGATATGGATCACACCTTCAACATTGAACTGGAGAACGCCCAGCACTTGAAGCTGGTAGTGTTCAGCTGGGAGCCCACGCCAAGACGCAACCGTGTCTGCTGCCATGGCACAGTGGTTCTGCCCGCGCTCTTCCGGGTGACACGCTGCCACCAGCTGGCGGTGAAGCTGGAGCCGCGGGGGCTGATCTATGTCAAGCTGAGCCTGATGGAGCAGTGGCAGAACTCGCTGGACGGTGGGCCAGACGGAGAGAGGGAGCCTCAGGTGTTTGGTGTGGAGGCGTGGCGGGTGGTCGAGAGGGAGAACACGGGGCTGATGGTGCCCCTGCTCATAAGCAAGTGCATAAATGAGATCGAAAAGAGAGGCTGCCAGGTGAGTTCCTGCATGGTTTGGATTGGTGAAAAAACTTTTTTTTTTTTCTTCTGTGATTAACAACTCAACCAGTTGGTACTGTGGTGAGCTTTGTGACGCAGCTTTCACTTCCTGTATGGACTAATCTGTGTGTTCTTTTCCTGGTCACCAATTAATTGCTCAGATTTTACAATGTGAGAAATTTCCAAAATAGTTTCTAGTTCCCAAAGTAACAACTTCAAGTTGCTTGCCTTTTTAGTCTAAAACCTTGCTAAATTCAGTTTACCAAAAATGTGAAACAGAAAAGCAAAAAAACTTCCATTTGAGAAGCTGAATGATAGATTTTTAAAATCAGATTTCTTGTTTTTTTTTTCTCCTTATCAGTTTCAAACTGTTAATGGACTAGGGAATGTAAACATAAGAAAATCGTTTTACTGCGTACAAGGGATTGGAAAAGAAGCAAATCCTTAAAAACGCCCTGAAGAGGTATTTCCATAGTATCTAACTGCTGTGTGGTGACATGTTTCTGAATGTAATGGCTTCAGACACCTACTAACCATCACTTTGTTACTCCGAATCTGTCTCTCTCTAAAGCTGTCTGTCTGTCTGTCTATATCCATCTAAATCTGTTTCTGTCTGAATCTATCTGATCCGCTCTCTCTGATGAACTTTAGCTCTGAGCCACCTGAATTATAAATTATGATTGACGGGCAGATGTGTTGATATGACTGGTTGAAAATGGGTTGTTCCTCCTCTTCGTAGCTTTTTGGCAGATTTTGTTTAACATGGATTAAAAAATGATAGACTTTAACATAAGAATACACAGAAATGAAATTTTTGTAATTTTTTTGGCATGCTTTGTTAAGTAGGTGCAAACTACGACCAGGGATGTGATCCAATATTCCAGATTTTTTTCAAAAGTTCATCTCAATTTTAAAGTCCACCAGAAACAAGAATATCTTACAGGTATAAAAGTATACACACAGGTCAAAACACTGGGAGGAGTTTGATTGGATCATTGAAAAGTGGGATCATTACTAATATGGAGGATTATGGTGATATAATGATTGATACGCCGTCAGAGGTTAATGTTAGCTTTCTACAGTTGAGGTCCACTCGCCTCCTTTATCACCCTTGTTACTAGAGCAGGAACAGCAGAAGGTGGTGGAGGAGGACGAGGGAGAGGGAGAAAATATCGCCATCGCAGAAAGGCATCATATGTGGGAGCTTTTGGCTCGTGCCAACAATAGATGATACAACTTTCTCTGTGCAAGATGGCAACATTTTTTTAATAGGAAGAAAATGGGATTGCTTTTTGATATAAAAATACAAAGAAACATTTCTTTGTTGTTGTTGTTTTGGGGTTAATATAGTTAAATAAGTAAACATTATGATGAGGGATGTGATCTAAAAGGATTAAAAAGACGTTTTTCATTTCACGTGGACTTCAAGGCCACATTTTTGAAATGTAATTAATTATGAAAATATTTGCTGATCAACTGCATTACCACTTGAATTTAAATCCTGCTCTGTCGAAAGGATGGGGATTCATTTGAGAAGAAGGCTGATAGGATACAAAAAATGCACAGTCTAATATTATATAATGCATTTTTTGTATGAGAGTAAGAGAATAGGAGAAAATAATGCCACCTTTATATCATCCTTTTGGCTCAGTGTGCTTTGAGATGAGTGCTCGCCCTGCAGCCAGTTGTACTGCTGGCTGACTGGCAGGAGCAGAATGGAAAGAAGAGATGTACCGCACTTCATGGTGTCTCTGAGCCTTCCTGGGGCGACTGGCTCCTTTATTCAGAGAGGAGAAAGAGTCAGAGTTAAGAGAATGACATGTTGGCGGCATCGCTGGAGTGGAGTGTTCCCCTTGATCATGTGATCTACTCTTGTTTTGCCCCCCCCCCCCTTCACATGCTCTTTGAAGCAGAGAGAGAGAGGTGGCGGAGTTTCTCCTAATTAGAGCTGAGACAGCGGCAGTAAAAGTGTCTGGCCACTGTTCCTGACTGATCACTCTAGGGGGGCATGCCAGGGGCAGCGGGTGCCTGGGGCCAACAGGCAAACGTTAGGCCTCTTCAAGGAGCATGTCTGTCAAATCAGACCCCGCCCGTGGGCACTTGTGCAGCATGCCGGGCTTTCAGTAGTTTTGATTAAATTTGTCTGGTTTTTAGGGGGACCACATTATTTTATTTGCTAACGTCAAATTAAAAGTGTCATATTTTTTTCTTATTGCAGGACAACAAGCCCGTGTAGCATAAGATTAGGTTACCAACTAGAACTGGTTCTCCTCATCAGGCTTTAATCCGTTAAATAATTATGTGATTATTTATTTATTTGATTGTTATCAGAGATGAAATCATGAAAGCTTTTTGTCCCTAAAATGTCAGAGAATAATCGTAGGTTTCCAACTCCAAGATGACCTCTTAATATTTGGTCCAGTCAAGGGTTTAACTTATAATAATAAACTTAATGTTTATTTTTTCATCAAAATGTTGTTTATTTTTTGATTATTTGATTAACCTTTTTGACAATAAAATGTCAGACAATTGTGAAAAAGGCCCATCATCTGTCACCAGAGCTCAAATCGACCTCTACATTTGCCTTTTTGAGCAGGTTTTAATTTTACAATAATAAAAGTTGTAAAAAAGCAGAAAACTCGTATATTTCCAGTTGTCACTTGAAACGTTTACCCACACATACTTTAGAGAATTTTGTAAAAATTTTAACTAGTGGCCTCACACAGAGAAGCTCTCTAGTCTCTACTGTGAATTAACTCACCTGAGTGCCCTCTTCATTGGCCAGCTATGGCTTTAAATTAACCAAAAGTTTTAAATCTGTAAGTTCTGATTTCTTTCTTTTTATGGAATTCACTCTTCATTGTCTGGCCATATCGTGATTTCTATATGTCTCTGTCTCTCCTTGTCGGCCTTCGTTTCTCCTTCTGTCTGTGTTTTTGAAGTGTTTGTCTACCGTCTCTCGCAACGTTTCCTCTAATCACCCTCTCCCTTCTGTTTTGCTGCTGTCTTTCATTACGGGGATGCCGAGTAGACTTTGGACGGAGTATCAGTCTGAGATCAAGTGTAAGGGCTCCCCCAGGTTGCAGGCAGACAGGCTCTAGGACGGGGCTGACACCAGATCCCCAAGGAATTTGCAGGTTATGTCACTAAAGCACGCAAGGCCAGACGTGCGGCAGTGTGTCTTTACAAATGATTATCTGGATGTTTGATGGGGACTCTTTTTCAGAGTCTCTCAGAAATGAGTGTCCTGAGGGCTTCTGCAAGCTTTTAAGACGCTGGATGATTGTGGGTGTTTTGAAAGACTGCAGACAATGTCTGCGTCAGAGACAGCAGATATGTATGTGAGCGCTCTGTACCCATTAAAAAGAGACATTTATGAAAGGATCTATCCCAGAAACCTACATATTACCCTGATGCACACAGATGTTGTGACACGTTATGAATGGCTGTAGGGATGCACCATTTTTAGGTCAGAACAGACGTCTTAGTGTTGCGTTGTTTAGGTGTTAACTTGACACAGATGTGACTTGCAGACTAAAGCTCCTTACAGACACTGAATCAGGATTGCTGGCTTCAGCTGGCTGTTAAACCAATGGTTTTTTTTGCACTTTTTAAATAGATGCCTCTGTTATAAAATTTTTCATAGTGGCTCTTTTAAAATATGACAGGAGGGATACAAATGCAGCTGTATTTGCCTCTGTTTCCATGTGGGATCTGGCACATGAGAGAGACAGGTAGCACTGCTGGGAAACGGCTGTAAGCTGAAGACTTTTTGAAGACTTCTTTTTAGTCTTCTCACAGAAACCTGCAGTGGAAGGTAAATTATTAACCAGTAATTCTGCAGTGGAAGACTTAACGACCATGAGCACAAGAGATGCTTAACTTTGTTTATTGAAGGGATAGTTCACCCAAAAATTTAAATTCAGTCATTATATATTCACCCTCATGCCAATGAAAGGTTGGGTGAAGTTTTTAAGACCACAAACATTGCTGGAGTTTCACAGAAAATATGCATTGCTGTCCTGTCCCAAACAATTAAAACGAATGCTTTTTTTGGATCAGAACTTTGAAAAAAAAAAAAAGGTAACAAAAAAACATAATGTGCTTCTTTATTGCTTGTCCAAACTAATCCAAGTGTTCTGAAGCCGTGACATGTCAGTTTGTTTTTAAAGACATTACTTTTTAGTGTTAGTTTTAGCATTCACTGTAGCCTGTAGCTCCTGAGATGGGAGCTCACAATAGCTACAGGATCAATGGGAGGGAAAGTGTGGTGCCCTGGTGTCTGCTCTTGGTGCTGTGCTTTGGGTAGCATGTAAACACAGGTCTTCAGATACCGAAACCGCTTCAGATGGTGTGTGTGCGTGTGCCTGTGAACGCAGCTCCCTTCTTAGGAGCTACAGGCTGCAGTGAACGGTGGGGCTAAAAACCTGCCGTCAGTGGCGTTTTTCAAAACAACCTGGCCCGTCGAGGCTTCAGGACACTTGGATTACTTCGGATGATCAGTACGGAGACATTTGCTGATTTTTCTATGTATTTTTTTTTATGTTTGAACTCTTGTCACCTTTCACTACAATCGTTTGCAAAATTACAGAAATGCCTTTTCCTGTGGAACACGAGCAGTGTTTTGTCCACTAAAAAACTTAACCTGACTTGTCCCACTATGTAGCCTGTTGTTATGCACTGAAACAAATTCCATCATGTGAATTAACCAGATTATACTTTTGATTGAGAGGAAATAATCAGCGGATAAGGAAAATCATCATTAGGTGTGGTCCTGCGTGTAGTCATGCAGTCAGGTTTGAATGCATGCTATATTTATATGTGTGGAATCCTTGCATCTTGCCAAGAAGCCATTTTGTCATTTGAACATGAAGGTGAGAACAGATCGCTATTTCCATTCGATTGGAAAGCTGAGTCATGTCTGGAGGATGTTAACGACTTTGTGGATTGACTGTGCTCGAACACTCCAGAGTATTAGTGCAGTCAGATGCACTTTTCTTTCTTTGCTTTCTTCTCCTTTGATGTTTCTATAAAGTCTTTAAGCTAATCCCAGACAAAAAAAAAAAAAACTGATCCCATCACCGGGTCCACAGTCATTTGGCATCAACATTCCTATCAAGGGAACTCTTTTGGTTTTGTGGTCATTGTGACTTCCATATCATGTACATGGGTCTTGGCTGGTGCTGCCTCTTGTGTTTCTCGGCAGCCACAGGCCATAAGTGCAAGCCCTCTTTTCGCTAACAGCTGTTCCCCGCCTGCACTCGGCCCTCTCCCCCAAAGAGAGACTCCTTTTTTTTCTGAATGGACTTGTTGTTCATTGTGCGCAGTGACTTCTGTTTACTCTCACACAAAGCCAAATCCCTGCCTAATCTGTCCTCGGCTCTCCCTCTCGTGTGAGGTTTAGAAAGCACTGCTCAACTCGACGAGGAGCGCTCACAAATAGCTGGTCTGGTGGGGAGACATTGTAGCGCTCCTACGCTGGAGCCCGGAAGAACCAGCAGCGTGTTTGTGTGTGTACAAATGTGTGTATTTGTGTTTGTGTGGAACTGGACTCGACCCGCCATTCACAGCCCACTGGCTTAACACGTTACCGAGGCAACCACACCAGTTGGTCTGCTATGCCACATACCAGACAGACACATGTAGGAGAAATTATGGTATGTCTGTAGCCAGGCCTAATCCCAACATAACAAGGAAACCATTGGAGCCAAGTTTCAACTCTCAAATGTCAACGTCTCGAGGAAATTGTTAAGAGTTCCGTTTGGTTAAACTCTGGAGGCTTAGGTAAAGAAACACTGAAGGTTTATTGCACAGTGTTTCCATTTTAATGCTGAGCTGTCAGCGGGGTTTTTAGAAGAGCTCCGTGTTTATCCATTCAGTCACAAGGATGTGACGTTTTTATCACGCCTCTGAGCGTAGTTCTGTGAAACACAGAGCACGTTTTCCATTGTTCACCAAACGTGAACACATGTATTAAAGATGATGCTGCTTTTCAGAGGTTTTCAAAGCGCGGCAGTGTTTTAAAATCTTTTTAATAAAGAAGCAACCAAATCATTGTTGTTCAGTTGAAGTTTACAGCCCATAAGCACTAAAACGCACAACTGCTTGAATAAGTTTTTTCAGGAACTTTGCTGCTGCAGCCTAGCTAATGCATTGTTAGCTGGATGCCGTCAGTTTGCTAACTGTTAGCATAGGTTTTAGCATTTATAATCATCCCATTTCTGGCTGCAAATATATCAGTCTTACCTGTAGAATATTTAGTGAAGTGAATAAATAACCTTATATTCTTCTCTGAAACATAAACTATAAATCAATAAAACTAACTTAAAAATAACTTTTTACAATGGAGTTTATTGCATTTTAGCATTTCAGATAAAAATTTAGGAGCTTTTATCACTTGCTCAGAAAGAGTAAGTCTTGTTTTGCCATGTTTAAAATGGACAGGCCGTAACATCTTCAGCCTGTCTCTGCTCGGAAGAGGCAGCTTTCAGTCAAGTGAAGTCGTGTCGAGTTTTATTTGACTGGCTTGTGTCAAGTTTGTGTTCGCGCTTTACAATCTGTACAACATGTGACTCTGTTTATCCTCAAATGCCGGATTTGGGCAGTGAAATAAGATAAAAAACTTAAATCGGACAGTTGAACTGTGAATCCTCATGGAGAGCAACAGAGACAGAAATAGCAGAATTATGATAAAGAGAAACAAGACTATAATGCTTAATAGATAAAAAATAGAAATCAGGTGGATAAAGTAGAATAAGTAAAAGAGTAAGTGTAATATTTGAGTCCCATTTGTTGGAATTTACCAGTTGATTTAAGAGAAACGGACCTTGGATGTTTCTGTGACGTGTTTTAAGTTAGAGTATTAAAACTTTGTGAGATTACAAAACATAAAACTGAGTCAGTTGCAAAAGTAAGCTTTTATTTAATAGAGACAAAACAGACAAGGGTCTTCAGTGAAGGTAAATTTGGCGTCTGTCCAGCACGTTGTGTGAGCGCGGTCGACGTAGAATGTGATCGATAGGGTTGTAAAACCATCTCTGTCAAATGCTTTGTTTACTTGACCTACTTGTGTGTTTCCAGGTGGTGGGTCTCTATCGCTTGTGTGGGTCTGCAGCTGTGAAGAAGGAGCTACGCGAGGCGTTTGAGAGGGACAGCTACGCCGTGGAGCTGTGTGAAAACACATATCCTGACGTTAACGTCATCACAGGTAAACTGATCGCAGGCAACAAAGAACATAAGACACCAACAAAGCATAGGCTCACCTACACGCACTCAGTTTGATTATAAACGGTTTTTTTTTTTAACTAGATGGCTTTTCCAATGAGTGATGGTGTTCCCCTCTGTTTTAATATCCATATTTCATGAAGATATTACACAATAGTCAGTGTGCCCATGAAACAGACAGAACAAGCGATCCCAGATCAGATGTCTGAGTCATAATCTGAGCTGCCACTGTTGATTATTTTCTAGTTTGATCATTCGGTTTAAAAATGTTAATAGATTAAAATGTGAATCACAATTTCCCAGACACAAATTAATGTCTTCAGATCGCTTGATTCATCCTGAAAAAACATTAAATAACCCCAAAGAAATCCACTTTCCCATCGAACCAAAAATGCAGCAGGTCACTTTTTAGTTTATGGCATTTTTGCTTAAAAATGATTTAATTCTTAAAATTGCTAAAGGTTTATTTTCTTAAGTAATTGCCTGTTTTGGCTCTTGTGCTCTTGAGCTCATCTGTCAAAATCAGTTCTTCCATGAGGCAGAAGAGGAAGAGGTGAAAGTTTAGTGGAAGATTTGTAAAATGTGTCATTTTAAACATCATGTGCAACTTGTTTCTTGGATATTGAAGCATAAGCTTCATGCGTCAAAAACATTTATTTGATTGAACTAATCACTCTAAACTCAAAAGCATACAGCTGTCAAAAGGACATTTGAGATTTTTACTTGGAGCGTAGTCGCAGTACGTTATCAGAACTTTTAACCTAAGAATCAGAATTATTCTTCCACTGCTAGCTGGCATTTTACTTAGAGGTGTTACTTATCTCCCCTCACTAAGAAAATCCACTTCATTAAGGCAGCATGGCTGTGATCACATGTACATTATTAATGAGGCAAACCGGACATTACTTAAATGCAGTCTGGATTTTGTGTGCATGCAGTCGTTGCCCCAGTAAACGTGTCTGAACTGGTGTGTCCGCTGCAGTTAGGTCAGCACACATGAAGGTGTGTGTGAGCCTGCTGTTTGTAGTAAAAGCATTCCTGCAGTCAGCTAACAGTAAAGGCCGAGCCTGAGGGAAGGGCTCACACACACACACACACACACACACACACACACACACACACACACACACACACACACACACACAAATCAAACCATTCTGTACATTCAGGTCATTCTTTCTCCTCCAGGTTTGTGGTTGAGACATGCTCTGTGCCGTCTTTTCTAGGTCCCATTTTTTTCAAGTTGGAGGATATTATTCTTTTTCACATGTTCCTCAAACAGAAAATGTGTTTTATCTTATAATTTAAAGCCATTCATTTAAGTGTCACTCAGATTCCTCTGAGTTTTCTGGCTTCCTTCCGCTCTGTTGCTGTGAGATTAAAAATGGAAGCACTCAGTAAGTTAACACCATGTGAGAGAAAGTCGATTTATTGTTTTAGTGCGAGTAAAACTAGATTTTTATAACACATGTAAACACGTTAGTGGGACTGAAATCAGACGAAGTTGTTTTTTTTCTTTACAAAGGTTAAGTTTTCCGGAGTAATATATCTAGATGGTTTGGTGTTTACTTACTAAGGCATGTCTCACTTCATTTGGCCCAAAATTGGTGGAAATGTTTTGCACCTGACCCATAGATTAGAGCTGGTCCCAGTGTGGACTTTAACCTGAAATTTGAATAGCGCATAATTGGAGATATCATCACAGTGGGTTCTTCTGCAAAAACCTTCCTCAGCTTTAGGAGATAAATACCCTAAATTACGTGGATGAAGGAAAAACGCAGAATGGCAAACTATTCAAAAAGTTGTAAAGTACCTGTAAAGGGGAATACCAACATCTACCATATTGAAGTCGGACATCCTTCTGTAGCAAACCGATTCTTCCTCGGCTCTTGTACACAAGGACAACAGCATAGTCCAGTTGAAGCTCAGCTTTGACGTAAAAGCTCGACTACAACTTTCCATGTAAATCCACTGAATGAGGCCCTGTCAGACTGAGTAATGACTCCAGCAGTGCGACAGATGAGGGGGGAGGCAAAGTTGCAGAAAATGACCTGGTCATGATTTTTGTTTCTCCCACAAAAAGAGGAAGACCATGGAAACCCCTGGGCATTGTAGGAGCTGCTGTTGGTTTTGGGAAGAGGCCCCGTATAGGCGTCGTCCTATCATGCCTGCTTTGATCCACATGCATTTGCATGGCAGGGCAAAGAACACAGTTAACAGTTGAGCGGGTTAGAAAAAAAGGGCCAGCACCAGCGTGGATTGTTGGTTTTTGCTCGCTGCCTAAATTTGCTCCACCATGCGAGTTGCTGTTGCAGATGGGCCTGAGTGAGGGGAGGAGGGCGGATAGAGGGGGAGGGGAGGCAATGAGAGATTTATGGTGTAAAAAAATGCCCACCTGAGACAGAACAGTGAGTTTAGTCTTAAAATTTACTTTCCTGAAATGCAGAAATTTTTTTTTGCCACTTTACCAACCTTAGTTTAATTTTTCTTGCCAGTGTGTTGAAGTAGGTGGGCATGGTAGCTCAGTGGATAGCACTGTCGCCTCACAGTAAGGAGGCCTGAGGTTTGATTGCCTGCTAGTGCAGCTTCTCCCAGGTGCTTCTCATGTCTCCCACCACCAAAAACATGCACATATGGGTATAATTCTCCTGCTGGTGCCCTTGACCGTGCCACTGTCTTACAGCTGGATTTGCAGAGAACAATTATCACTGTACAATTGTACGTGTGACAGTAAAGACTTCTTCTGAGGTGAAAATATGTCTGATTTGATCATTTCAGTTAACTGGCCGCTCATGCTACATTGTCCTCCTCTTTCAATTTAATGGTTGATTACTGGATTAAAATGGAGTCTCTGCAGTGTGAAGTCAGACGAGAGGCTAATAAGCGAACAGCAAGCGGATGAGCTAAGAGGGCTGGCGTGTCACACGGCTAATTTAAAAGAGGAGGTAGTGAAAGGGATTATCTAGGGATCAGAGTTCAATCCAAAGCTTACAAAACATGCTCAGTGCGCGGCCCTCCTTTGTTTCAAAACACAATTCGGTCAAAAGAACCAGAAAGGTGTAATCAACAGGAGCAACATGCTGTGAATCTTAAGCAGTTTGTGTTGAGTGGTCACTCTTTCT
>JAQFJA010000021.1:8705810-8720467 GCA_029874485.1 Naso brachycentron
CTTTATTGGCAGGAACAGCCTATCATATACTTAGATCCAGAGCATCCCAAACATGCTCAGCGGGCGACATAGTTTGCAGGCAGTGCAGGAACTGGGTGTTTTTATCTTTCAGGAATTGTTTACTGCTGCTACGTGCGGTGAATGTTGATGGATAAATGGAACAGCAATGGGCCTCAGGATCTCAGCACAGTGTCTCTATGCATTTAAATGACCATCAATAAAATGCACCATTTTTTCGTGGTTCATAGTTTATGCATGCCCACATCAGAACCCCAGGTCCACTACTGGTCACTCTCTTCACAATATACTGACATTAGCATACCGTCTTCCATGATTTACCATACCATCTGCCTGGTACGGTGAAAACTGTGACTTATCTGTGAAGAGAACACGTCTCTAGTGTGCCATCTAAGGTGAGCATTTGCCCACTGCACTCAGGTTATGACCTCACTGAGGATGTCGAGCACACAGTTTGTGACAGATTATGCAGAAATTCTTTGGTTGTTCAAACCAGCAGTTGCATCAGCTGTCTGGGGGGCTGGTCTTGGATGCCTTCGCAGGTGAAGAAGCAGGATGTGGAGCTTGAGGGCTGGTGTGACTACACGTGGTCTGCAGTTCGGAGGCCAGTTGGATGTACTGCCGAAACAACAATCTAGGTGTTTTACGTTAGAACCTGCAGTTCACAGGCAACAGCTCTGGTTGACTTTCCTGCAGTCAGCATGCCAGTTGCCCCCTCAAAACGTGCAGTGTCTGTGGATTTGTGTTGTTTGATAAAACTGCATACTTGTTAAGGTGAGTGGCCAAAGGCACACCTGCTGTTTAGTCAGCATCTCGATATGCCAAACCTGTCAGCTGGATGGATTACCTTGGCAAAGAATTGGATTGTAACAAATTTGTGAGGAACAATGGAGAGAAATCGCCATAGACAAATTCTTTAATCTCTGACTTGAACAAAGTTTTTTAAATATTTTTTGTTGATTGTAGATGTTCAGTGTGTATCAGCAATATTGCTGACTCCACAGCCCCCAGCGGCCTCTGAAAACTAATCCAGCCTCATGCAGAGGAAAAAGAGAGCAGACACTCACCACAAAGAGCTGTCGCACTGCCAAGAACCTTTCTTATTCCCGTATTTATTCTTTTTTTTCTTCCCTCTGCCTTTGATGAAAAGACATGCCAGAGCTATTTCAAGGGCTTAGAGGAGAAAGACAGTGTGGGTTTCATGTTTTCCCGTAGCTTTTGTCTGAACTGCGGGAGGCTGAAGTCACAGGTGTGAACGTGCCGCCGCAGACACCAGCCCCCAACACTTTTGGCTGCGGAGTCACGGCCGACTCAAATCAGGCATCTCTGCAGACGCCACAGGATCACCCGGGGAAACAATGGGACCTCATTTTACAGCCAAGAGAGTGTGCCAGGTTCAGCTGTTTAACAGAGAGGGAAGATAAAAGCTTATTATTTCTTAATGATACCACTTCATAAAGATATATTGCGCGTGATTTGTTAGATATCACAGATGCTTTTGTTGAGAAAGAGAAGGATTCATCAAAAGACCGAGCGACCCTTAACTATGCGGCAAAAAACTAGTTTACAGGGTTGTTCACTGACAAATATGAAATGAACCACTATATAGCTGCAACAGGTTTTCTCATACTTCATGTATATTTTTTCCTACTTTTCAGGAGTATTGAAGGACTACCTGCGAGAGCTGCCCTACCCTCTGATCACGAAGGCCCTGTATGAGGCAGTGTTGGAGTCTATGGCCACAAGGCCTCTGCGGATAGGAGCAGCAGGCTGTGAGAACGACCAGGCCGACATCGAGCACACTGTCAGCCTGTTGGACAACCTGCCAGAGGTGGAGAGGGTGAGGAAAACAAACATCCGCTGCTGCCTCTTACAGTCATCACAGCGCACAGAATAGTGTCACAGAAGTGATTGTGAAAGGCATAATTGTGGTATAGATAATGATGGTCATGAAGATAATGCTGTAGTTCACTACTGTTTAAGTTCTATTATGTAGACTTATACAGTGGGTGCTATTAGTGACAGCATTCAGTCCACACGGCTGAATCAGCATAGTTTCTGTACCTTTTCACTCATTTCACTATATTTGTAAAATAAGGATAAAAGATAAAAAATGAAACTGAAGCCTGTCAGAGACTGGATTGTTGAGGTAGATACCAACATTAATGTGTTACAGTTTAAAACAACATATGTATATAATATAATGTAATAAACTGGTATTTTGTGCAATTTGGTGCCCTCAAAGTCTCTGTAACACCACTGTTGTAAATACAAGTTCCAGCCACAAACAAAACTCAGTTGCATTATAGCAATGTTGTGTCTTTAAAATTTGTGTCTTGAATTAAACCTGCCTCCTCAGACATTTTTTGATGTATGAAAACTAAAGTTAGCACAAACGTTGCAACAACTTGAAACAGCAGCATGCCAAGCTAACGTAATCCAAACCAGACACGGTACGCTGCTAACAGCTGGCTATAACATTTACTGTCTAAAACTCTGTTGAAATGGGCTGACTTGGAATATGAGCAAAACCAAGTGAGTCAGTAACTGCGCTGACACAGCTTAACATAGAGCACCTGCAACAATACAAGACGCATGACTTAGCAAGCCAGCTAAAGTTACTCTGTAATCTCAAAGGCAAAAAAATCCTCCTTGCCGTCTGTCTTGCAGCCTTTTGTTTTGCGAATATCTTGCCAGCAACAGAAGCCAGTCCGATACTTACTCTTGTCTCTCACTTTGTCCTGTGGCTTCCTCTGTTAAGCGCCACTTCTGTATCTTCCTATCTGTCTTGATGTCTGTGGATGCCGCTCAGCTGTTAACTCTGTTAACTTACCTGGCTCTGGTTTTGGTGGTCTGTTCTCCCTCCACCCCTGACATGAAAATCTCCTCCTACCACGGTTCAAAGCTCCTATGACAACAATGTGAATGCCAGTATTCCCTGTTACTGCAAGCAGCACCTGTGACTTCCGAGCAGAGTCAGCTAGCATCGTGGCTAACCGAGCTAACTAGCAGCTACAGTAGCAGCAGTTCTTTCTTCCAGCAATCCATAAATCACTGAGAATAAAATTTAAAATTTCCAAGCTACAGAGCCACCATGATACCGTTCACTGTGACCCTCAGGGGCTATGTAGAATCCAGCATAGTATTTTTGCTAATGTTACTATCAGCTGTTGGGCATCATAGTTAAATGTATAGCAGTGGGTAGCAATGTAGCCTTACCTTAAAATTTCTCCTACTTTTTACAGTTATAAATAGCCTTATGAAGAAGAATTTTAACAACTACTTAACTAGTAATACTAATTACATGTCTTATTTGTCTTTCTTTTGTATGTCTATATGTGTGTGCACATGACAGATGACGCTGCGGAGGCTTCTTGACCACCTAAAACTGGTAGCGTCCTATCAGGAAGCGAACAAGATGACGTGTCAGAACTTGGCAGTGTGTTTTGGCCCAGTGCTGCTCAGCCAGCGTCAGGAGGCGTCCTGCCACACCAACCGCGTCTTCATAGACTCAGAGGAGCTGGCCAGCGCCCTGCACTTCAAAAAACACATCGAAGTCCTGCACTACCTGCTGCAGCTCTGGCCAGGTCAGTGACACTTTCATGTATTATGTATTAATTAGGGCGTAAAGGTTTTTTAGTCAGAGTTTGTCTTGGATAATGCATCTTTACCAGGCAGTTTGGTTTGAAACATATATTTTTTTAAAGTCAGGTAATATATGTCACTAAGTTCCTCCAACCCTGCCTGCTTGAGGGAACAATTCAGTGCAAGCTCTGCATTTCAGATCTACAAAGAACAGTTAAAGGGCTCTGCTGCTTTGATCCTTGAGGTTATCCACTGCTGCCATAAGTACAGCTCTGATAGCCATTGGCCACCATCTGTTGGCTCCTCAGAGATGAAACCTCTTCACAGAGTGCTTCATCATGGCACATGAGCCAATCAGAGCCAAGCCAGTAAGCCCCAGTGTAAACCAAACTTTTGAGGCGTGGCCCCCTGTCTTAAGATAAATCACCAACCAAGGACAGATACCAGACAGATACCCTGTACCAGCTTCCCTCAGAACAGGTCATCTGTCTGTCTGCACAGCTGTTCTCTGCCAGCTGCAGCTGTCTGCTCTCTGTGAGATATGAAGAGTGAGCCACAGATTATTCAGCAGGGAGGCGGGAATAATGAAGAAGAGCTGCAGGCAGGGTGAAAATTGTGTTGGTCATAGCCACTAATTTGATATTTGTTAGCCTTAGGCCTTTGATATTTTTAATTTTGTGTCCACCTCATGTCTTATCAGTGTGTGAGCCATTCATAGCTGCTGTGTTGCAGATGAAGTCTCAGGCTCTGTCTGTGCAACTAAAACGACGGGATAATGTGAAAATCTATTACTGCTGGTGTTAAGACTAAACCCCTGTGCCGTAGCAGATGAAAAATGCATTTCCCTCTGTGGGTTATTAGTATTTTCATAAACACTGAGGTTATGAGTCTGTTTCAAAATCCATAATGCTAGATCATCAGTCCAAATAAACTTACTTATGCTGTCTTTAATTAAATAAAGGTGTTTTTCAGAGTGCAGTGATTTTCTTTTAGGTTTGTCTCTTTGTTTCAGTTTCTCTCCGGACATGCTGTTTTTCAAAAAAAAAAAAAAAGTCTTTTGAACGTCTTCCTAACATCACATTGGACAGACTTTATCCCTGAAAAATTTAAATCCTCGGGAGCTCTTCCTCGTAACCTGCAGCTTGAATCAGATTGGATGATTGATGTCTGAAGAAGAACTCACTCTGTGTCTGGTCTGGCCTCTAAATTTAACTGCATCCTCAGACTCCCACACTGAACCAAATCTGCGTAAACCACTGAAGTCGGGAGCACCCTCCGCCCTCCTTCATATCAACTGAGAGAGGGTAACTAAGTGCAAGCTGCTGAATAAGTCAGCATTTGTGAATCCCATAATTGCAAGTAGCCTAGTGAAGTACAAGAGCTTTCAAAAGATAAACAAAAAAAAAGTGCAGAGACATTTTGCAGGATAGAGCATACATGCAGACAATGACGGAGGGCGAAGGGGTCAAGTGGTCTGAAGAAAATAGTTTTTAATCTTCAGTAGAGGCCTGCACTTGTTCTGCACTCCTATCTAAAGCTGATGTCAGCCAGCTAGTGCCTGTAATGACCTGTAATAACCTTGACAAAGCCTTCAGTCCAGGTCCTTTGTTTACACCCTCAGCTCTCCATCCTCATTCTGCCCTGCTTCTCCAGCTCAGAGGACACCTGGGCTGTAATTAAAGACATTCCAGGCTTAACCTTAGCCCTCAGCCGCTGAAGCTTCACCCCAACATTTCACAATCATTATGGGATATTTTCAGCCGCCTCTTCACACCTCTCACACACACATACACAACCCTCGAGGCCTCAAGTGTGCATGTCTCTGGGCAAGTGCAAAGACGCCAGACTTCTACTGACACCATATACAGGAAGTGTGAGAGAGCATGAGCACATGCGTGTCAAAGAGGATGAGGAGGTGTTATGTGTGAGTTATGTACAGTAGTCTGTGACAACTGTATGTGTGAGCAGATGTTTAGAAAAACAGAGTATTAGGAAAAAGAGGAGTCTTTGCATGTTTCTAGTGTGTGTGCATTCGTTTATATCTTCTTATTGTGCTTGCTTGCAGCAAAAAAACACCTTTTCCTCCACCAGCTGTGCTGTGTTCAAAGCACCTAAGAAAATTGGCACATTGAGTACATTTTGCCTATTGTAACACAAGGTGCAGTATTTTTTGACTGCTTCCTGCCTTCATTTTCTCTGCTGACAGCTAATAACGACGTTAATCATGTCGTCAGTGAATCATGTCTGAAATTAAATAACACGTTGCTTCGTAAAGGAGGATAATTTATGTTTTTTCTGAGTGATAATTGCTTGCGTCTTTAGCCTCGGGAGAGTTGCATGGCATGCAACCGCTGTGCAAAATACTGTACGAGCAGCTGCCACTCCTGATAAATGAAATTGAGTCAACATGGTTCATAATTCATTATTGTTTGTGTTGTAGGGGCATGTGAGGATAACATTTGCAAAGCTTTCAAGGTCCTCCTTCACACCCCCGCAGACAAAATAAAGTTCAGTGTTGTTTTGTACCTCTTGTGCTGTAGCAACTATAGTCAAAACTTTTAACACTCTTTGTTATTTGTTCTTCCTTTCCGATGCAGTGAGGGAGAGCTAGCGGTGTCAACAAGTGTAGGTACACAGAGATAAAGACAGACAGGTAACCGGACTGTGCTGGTTGTGTTGGAGTGCTCGCTGTTCCTTTTTTTCGTGGTACAATCAGATGATTCTTTCATAAAGTCCAAACAGGGTTTCAGTTTAGTTAATTTTTAAGTTTTTTTAAGTTCCAGTCAACAGTTGATAACAAATAGTGCAGTCACCGAGTGTGGTGCTGTGACTTCAGCATGTGTGTGTGTGTGTGTGTGTGTGTGTGTGTGTGACTCTTAGCACAGCATGGCATGTTCATGTGTGGATCACTTTGGCCATGTGTGTGTCATATAGACGGTCTCTCATGACTTAAAGGACTTTTTGCTGGAATATCCAGATCCCTTTTTTTTTTCCTGCTAGAGGTTCATTCTGATGTGGTCTTTTTTAAATGGCAGGAATCTATTGTGTTGAAAAAAGCTCGTTGTTTTCAAGGCATGTTTTTAAAATGTCAGTTTGAACATTAAAGGGATAGTTCACCCAAAACTGAAAATATAGTCATTGTCTTCTCATCCTAATGCCGATAGAGGGTTGTGTAAAGTTTTTTTAGTCCACAAAACACTGCTGGAGTTTTACAGGAAAAAGATGGTTGCAGTCATCTCCCAAACAATTGAAGTGAATGGTGACCAAGTTTAAAATGTGAAAAACATACATAATGAAATTGTAAAATGTCTCCATACAGTACTAATCCAAGTGTCCTGAATCCTCACCATACCAAGTTGTTTTGAAAGATGTCACCGACACCATGTTTGTAGCCCCATGTAGATGTAAATGACTGTGTGTACCATGTTAGGAGCTACCGGCTACAGTAACAGTGAGGCTTAAAACATGATGTCAGTGACGTTTCTCTAAACAACTTGGCATGTTCAGGCTTCAGGACACTTGGATATCTTTGGACAATCTATATGGAGGCATTTTATGGTTTTATTAGGCTTTTTTTTCACTTTTGAAAATTGGTCACCATTCCCTTTAATTGTCTGGGAGTTGACTGTAAGGCCTTTTTGCCTGTGAAACTCCAGCAATGTTTTGTGGACTAAAAAACTTCACTCAACCCCCCATTGGCATGAGGGTGAGTAGCTAATGACTGAATTTTCATTTTTGGGTAAACTATCCCATTAAGGGGGAACTAAAGGGTCAGTTCACACACATTGTAAAAATAATATTTTGTCAATTCCTCCTAGTGATTTGTAGCTCTGCAGATAGTTTTTTGTTTTCGTACCAATCTTTTGAGATTTCTGAATTATTTTGTGTGTGTGTAATTCAAAGCTTTACAAAAAGCAGTGTGACTTTCAATAATCAATACTTAGGATGATCCGCAGAACTTAATGTGAACAGTTTACACTGGAACTAAATTAAAAAAAAATTAATAAAAAAATTTCCTTCTGAAAAGTGCAGTGGTGGCAGAAATCTCAAAACATGGGCAAATTAAACCTCTAAACCACCTTTCATTTGTGATTTAGCTGAATTGACCCTTTAGTGAAGCGTTTCATCATTTTGGAAAATATCCTCCCCAGAGTTGAAAAAAAAAAGTCTATGTAAAAGCACCTCTAACTGCTTTCCCTGTTCAGTCTTTATGCTAAGCGAAGCGAGGCTAAGCAGCTGCTGGCTAGCACATTGGCGTATTTCCCACAATGTGAAACCTTTACTGAAGGCCACTAGTTCAAATGGCCTGTATACATCTGATTAATTGGGCCTGTTGTTTCTCTTCCTCCAGTTGTGGACCCAAATGGCCAGTCCTCCTCCCAGCCCCCTGCAGCCTCTTTAGCTCCCGCCTCTCCTGACCTGCTGTCAGCTCCTCCATTACGGCGGAGAAAAGAGCGCCCCCAGGTTCTGAACCTCTCTGAAGCTGAGATGGCAGGTGTTCTGCGGCCCAGACCGGGACGCCTGGACAGCCCGAGCAACCGCTATGCCGGTGACTGGAGCTGCTGCGGCGAGAGCTACTTCCCCTCCGAAATTTTGCTGCCTCCCAGCAAAGAGGAGGCGGACTATGATGATGTGCCCTCCGAGGATACAGAAGCAGCTGAGGAGGAGCGAGAGAAGCCTGAGGATGCAGAGGAAGATGAGGTGCAGAACGTTACAAGCCCTGCATCTGATCCTGCGGAGCAACCTGAGAGAGAGGAGGTGGTGATAGAGGAGAAAAAGGAGGAAGAGGAGGAGGAGAAGCAAGTAGAGAGTAATAGTTCAGGTGATGGTCAGCCATTAGAGGACAAAAATGAGGAGAGAGTGTGTGACCACATCCTTCCCCCTCGTTTGCCCAAAGAGCACACCTATCAGGCATACATGAAGATCCAGGACATCAGCCCTGTGCTGAGCAACAGGGTCAACCTGAGAGATCTGCAGGAGAGCATCGACACTCTGATAGGAAACCTGGAGAGAGAGCTCAACAAGAACAAGCTCAATGTTGGGTACTGACAGTGACACACACACACACTCACACACACACTGTCGTAGGGCCTGATGAGGTTTGGGGAAAACCTCCTTTACTGATCAAGGTGCTTCAGGATACAGCCACAGTGTTTCCATGGAGATCCTGTGACGTCAGCATGGCGTGGTGCTGCTGTAATAAAGATGAGAAGAAATGTAAGGGGGCACTTCTGGCATTTGTACCTTTCCCATAGACATTCCGTAATGTTTATATTTTTCAGTGATTTTGTCTGCTGTCTGACTTTGCGTTGTTTTTGTTGTGAGTTTGTTGCAGTCTGTGTTCCATGATGTTATTGTTGCTTCTCTTCTTATTAGAAGAACCCATTGACCCCTCAGGGGTTTAAACGGTGCCTTAATTGTGTGAAGGTGGTACGTCAAGAGGAAAATCCACCCTGAAACAAAATGTCTCTCCTCATATGATCTTGATATAGTGTTTGCAGCCAACAGGATAACCTCTCTGACATTAAGAAGAGTTAATAGTTAATAGAGTTAAATGTACAAATAGGTACACATCCCCCCGAGCACTATGGGGCTGCACTCATGCAAGCTTTAAGTCTGTCATACTGATGCCAACATTTGTGGAGTAAGTTCCTAATAGACAATATTTATTCACTTTTTAAAGTTGAGCTCTTTCATTCCAAATCATTCCAGTGCTTCCAGACTTTTCCCCATAGTGTTTTCTTGGCAGGCTTCTGAAGCAGCACTTGGACACAGGACACTTCCACATTTGTGCAGCTGTAGGGAAAAATCTGGATTATTCTTTTTAATTGAGAATCCTTTTTCCAACAAAAATATGAAATTAGGGAATTTATTTAAAATGTGCAAAGAAAACAAAACCATCCTGTCAGTTTTACACTCAGTGCAGGCCATCTTTCAATTTTGGCAGTGGATGATATTTATGTTCCTCTATTTTATTGAATCCAGTTATTTGCCAGAATGTAAGTCTGTCAAATACTGAGCAGGAAAATCTTGGATTTTATTTCTGAATTCCAGAGCAACTTGTACTGTCTGTTGTTTTTAAGTGTGTAAACACAGTGTTTAATAGCCTAATACACACCAAGATCATATGAGGAACATGTGAACATTGTGTTTGAGGGTGGATTTCCTTTTTAAGGCAGCAGAGAGCTTTTCTATTGAGGTATGAAACACTAAATGTTGTTCAACAATAATGCACTTATGAGGCAGGCAGTAGTGTAGTAGATGGTCATTTTAGTTCTTGCAGTAAAAAAAAAATAAAAAATTGACTGACTTGAGGGCAAAGGAGCTGCCGCTCAAGCCTCCTCTTAAAGATAACTATGAAAGAATATGGTTAAAAATGTATTTACTTTCTGTGTATGTTAAGACAGAGATTCACAGGTTTGTTAAACACCTATTAGAATTGGATACAAAACAAGGTCAATAACATTCAACAGAGAGCTACATAGTAGAAATGTATTCGATCTGAGAAACAGAGAAAATGTGTTTAATTTTCTATCAAATTCAGTTTAGGCCTAATGGAGTTGTCCAACATTTTCCGAGGCTTGTTTATTCACATTTTTGCTGACAGATGAGACCATTGATATCACTCATGTCTTTGTGCTAAATGTTAAAGGATTTTTTGGTAACATTTATATATAAAATAATAATAATGAAAAAAAAAGTTATCATAAAGGTGTGGAATAAAAGTATTGCCTTTCCCCCAAAAAAAATACTATGACTGTAAATTATATATTTTAGAAGTTTGTCAGGTCTAGATGATTTTTCTTTATTTTTTTTTTTTTAAACTTCTAAGTAGTCCAAAGACTTATGAGCCAATAGTAAAAGGACGTTGGCGCCACATGGTTTCTCTGTGTTTAGAGATGAAGATTTTCAGTGGTGATGGTTTGAAGTTGTCTACAGGACCTTTAAGCTAAAGCTAAAGGAAAGTTAGCTTAGCTTAGCATAAATACTTGATGCGGACTGAAACAGCTTGCTAGGTTCTGTCTGAAGGTTAAAAAAATCATAATAACAAGTTACTAGCACTTCTTCGGCTCACTAATGATCACCCTTCATCTTGGTTGTTTAATAGATGGGATTGTGAAAGGTCTAACTAAGCTAAGCTAACAGGAGAGTGATATCAGTCGTCTCATCTACCTTTTGGCAAGAAGCAAAAGCAAGTTTTTTTGAAATGTCAAACTATTCCTTAAAAAAAACTCACAAACTAGTCACCTTTCTGCTTTTCCCAAGTTTTTACAAAACCGTGAAATATACACGGCCCAAATGTGAAGCACACTCAGAGCAGCAGTGGAAACTGTTAGCAGAGGGCCCCAGTTAGTACAACATAGCTAGCTGCCTAAATCGACAAAGGACGTTTTCAGCAATCCAGGGATTCAGAATGATCAGTATTTAACCTATATGTATATGTATATAACTATATAAATGTATTTGGAGTATATTATTTTTACAGCTTCTATTTCAATGGCATATTTAAATCCTTCTGATGACCTCGTAGTGTTGACTTGTAGCAATAGTCGCTTTTCCTCCCTTCAAGCTACCTGTACACATCTTAATGTGCTGGACTAATGGTACAACTTAAGCTGTAAAATATATGATAAAATCGTTCTCTTGCAGAAAAAGTGATATTGTTATTTGTATTGTATTGTATATATATTTGGCATTGTTTTGTGTCTCTGGTGGATGAAGCTGTGTTCAAGATTTCTGTTTTTTTAAGGTACCCGAACGTTGCATGGTCAAAAGCTTTACTGACATAAACATGGCTCTTTCTCATCTGCCTTTGTATTTGATATTTATGTGTAAAAAGACTTATTTTGCAATGTGCGCTCGTTTGTTTGTCAGCCTATTTCTCCAGTTGACAGATGACTGCATTGATTAAGCGTTTCTCCAAAGGACTTACGGCAAACAGGGATTTGGTCGTGTGCAGTGCTGCATCTGCTTCCAAGTTGTATGTGTTTGCTATAGATATACAGTAATTTACCATTATCCTTATATATGGCCAAAACGGTCTTTGTCAGACTGTCAGCTACAGTGTTGTTTTTTGTTTTTTTTTTATATCTAATATTGAAGTTGGATAAGATATTTTCAATTGTGCTAAATCAGCATGTTTCCAGACTCTTATAACATTAGAAACTGTACTGACAACAGTGAAACTCATTCACAAAAGTAAACATGTTTTTAGAAAGAGATATTAGACTTAGCTTCAGAAGGACTTCACTGACAAAATGGACAGTTATATATTTTTCATCTTATATCGGACTGGTTTCAATGAAAGTGAGTTTCAGCAGGGCTCCTTTCAAACCATCTGTCTGCCAGGCCAACTCACACAGAACAAGGATCTCATTTACAATTCAGAAACATTGAGCATCACTTGTGTGCGATCTCATTTGATTACTTTTTAAGATTTGAGGTCTTTCAATTGCTGATGTGGATTTCTGCCTGCAAGCACTTCAGAGATCAGATTTGACTGAAATGATTTGACGAGGAAGATATCAAACTAAAAAAACAACAACAAAATACTTTTCAAGTAGCTTTTGCTCAGCTGTGGTTGTTTATTTTCCCATTTCTGTACTCTTCGGGCATCTGTTCCTCTCACCTTATCTTATCTCTGTCTTGTCCTCTTTGTCCTTTGGAGAGAAAATGTGACACAGAAAGTAACACTTAACAAAACAGGAAAGTGCTTTGTATTGATTCTGAGAAATGTATGGTCATAATAAAGTATATTATTTTACATTCATGTCTGTGTCTTTTTTGCCCGAGATATAACAAAAATATTGTCCCATGGACTAAGCTTTCCCTTACATTTACTTGTTTTTACTACATTAAAGGTTCAGTGTGTAGGATTAAAGGGGATCCATTTGTCCTGCAGCTCCTGAGCTAAAGCTTCTGTAATACTGGAAAAAGAGAGAAAAACAAATCTGTGCTAAAAATAAATACAAAGTATCTGTGTGCAAACAAAGAACAGTTATTTTGTAGTACATACTTAAGATCTTCTAACCTCTACGCACATGGACAAGCCTGGAATTCATTCATAAAAACGTATAAAAACATGGTCTGCTACATGTGGCCAAGTCAACATATCACTTTGATTGAAATGAGTCAGCCCTGCAGCCCGTTTTGCCAAGCCATCCTAAACACTGCCTTTGTTTTGTCAAAAGCAGCCAAGAAAAGCTGACCTTAACTTCAGGAAAATGAACTTGCTTTTTTTTTTTTTTTTTTCGTAGATTCATGTCTTTGCTGTGGGAGCATTGTAACTCAGCCTCAGGAGAAAACAGATAAATAAGTCAGGGAATTGCCATTGCTGGCTTGTGGGAATCTCCCAGAACGACTTTCAGCTTCAGGGACATTCCCAGGACGCAGCTGCATTTAGCTGTCCAGTAAAATCCGACGCTGACAGGCTGCACTTTCACTGAAGCCCAAAAAAAACCGCAAAAGATTACCAGTAGCACTTGTACGACATACACACAGGAAAGTGTGTAGCACAGGTAGACCCCAAAGCAGTTTGCTGAAACAGTAAAATGTCCCTTTGACGTGAGCTATTTTTCCAAAATGAGATCCAAAATCAGGAGCGTGAAAATTGCACCCAAGCCGCTCCAGCTGAGGTGATACACATCTCTGGCAGTTGGCACGAGAAGCCAGAGCAGCCGCGGGCCTTTCAGCACTGAATGGTTTTCAGCCTTGTTTGATGTCATTACTGTAGGTTCATATCATGTTTTATGGCCGCCTTGAACAGCTTTAGGGTACAGAATGTACACATACCTGCATGCACCCAGCAGCCCTGTTTTATATCCACACTGAAGTCAGGGAAAAAAAAAAACCATCTACCTGCCTGAAACTGGAGATGGAGCCAAATAGTTTACTGACGCCAAAAATGTACAACTTGTTCCTTTCAGTCTGTCGTCGGTTATTTTTGGCCTTTTACAAAAGAAAAGGATTCACTCAAACTGTTGTGATTATTTCTAACATTTAAATTTTTTTTTTTTTTTTTTAATTTTTTAAACATCTGGAAAACAGGTTTTATATTTAAACTCAGGTTCTGACTCTAATGGTGCCAAGCACTAAAAGTTCTTGATCCATGTTTGACTTGCAAAGCAGTTCTTTCAGCTTCAATAAAAGCTAGAGTGAAATCCCATACGAAGACAGAGGTAGACATAATAACACAGAGCCTGTTTCGATAGTCAGAGTCGCCACTTGATATCAGGCCGTCTGCTGGAGTGAACTGAACTGAACTTTTGTTCATTTCTAATTTGGGAGAGAGGAGAGATATGGGTCTCTTTAAGTAAACATCCTTGACAGCCACCTGCATGTGAAACCAAACCTTTTCTCCCCTTGGTTTTCTCTCCTCTGTTCCCTTAATCTCTGCTGACCTTTGAGTCAGTATCATGGCCACAAGTCAACCAGCCGACCACAGAAACACTCGCTCTTTGTGTCAGAAGTTTTTCAACCAGTGTGGTGCAGCGTTCCACATGACAGTAAAGACTAAAGTGCCTTTGGTCAGCTGAGTGATGAGCACACAGCACACAGCAGACATTTAAAATCATCCATGTGACATTAAAGAAAAGCTGTTGATGTTGGTGATACCAAACTGAAGTAGCTCATGTGTCCAGATTAATATGTTGAAGAAACATAGTCTACTGCAGTAATCACATCCTAATGAAACAAGAGGGAAATCCAAACAGCATGTTATATTTATATTGTCCTTTGTGCAAACCTTCGTTTCCCACGCAAGTTTCAGTGAATGAAAATATTTGCTTTTCCAGCTCCAGTTTTGCCAGGAAGTGGAATCTGGTGTTTGGCTTCAAGGTGACCAGTCTTAACACTGACAAAGGAGGAGACTCTGCAGATAAAAAATAAATGATGAATATGTGTCATATCCACATGGTGACATGCGCAAGTGTGTGTAACCCTTGCAGGCCTTTTGACCACATTTAAGTGGCTTTTCCATTACATGGTATCAGCTCCACTGTACTTGCCTTTTTTGGTTTACCATAATGTAAAAGTAACTGGTACGTACTTTTTTG
>JAQFJA010000021.1:8724232-8738634 GCA_029874485.1 Naso brachycentron
TAGAAGTATAAAGTATGAGGTTACTCTGTTTGCTAATTAGCATTTCATGCTAATTTCAAATTAAAATTAAGGTTATATACTGAACATGTAACTGGTAAGTATGATTAGCTGATCAGAACAAAGCAAATATCCCTAAATTTCTGATCTTGACTGCACACAACACATATGTGTCCCTTTCCAGTCCTGCACTCACAGACACACATAAGAACTTTGGGAGGAGCTGGACAAAATGACAAGAATCTTAATGTTTGAGAGCTTTGAAATTAGAAAATTAAAAGGAGTCAAGAGGTAGCATTCCACAGCAGTGCCCTGGTCACCTGATCTCTTATGGGGTCAAGGGTCAACTAATGAAACCTACCACCAGCATCTCAAAGGTTTTAAAGAGAAACAGCTTTATGGTTTACTGCCGTGAAACGTAGCCAGACGACTTAACTGGAGATAATTTTAGCAACAGGCTGCATTGAGGTTAAAAGATGTTGATTTAATAATAAAAAGTAAATACTCTCTCAGTCAAATTGTTTTTGTTTTTTTGTAAGAAAATGTGAATGTGCTTTTCAGTTTTTTAAAGGTAACCACTTGGTTAAGTTTTCCACTTTTGATGTTCTTGCCTTTGTCATGCATTAAGTTCCTTCTCTTGCTGAAATGCAGACAATGTGTGTTTGTGTGAGCTTTACCTCTCCGTCTGCAGCTGGATGACTGTGTATGAAATGTGCTGGGTGCCCCCATGTTGGGGGATTTAGGCAACAGACCCTCGCTCCACCTCACCCCACCTAACACCCTCCCCAGCAGGAGCAGCTAAGAGGCCAGCCTGAACAATGCCCAGGGAATGGCTTAATTCGCCAGGCCAGATTTACAGCCCCTCCTTGTCCAGCACCTGCTCACAATGTTTCCCTGGATTTGGCTTGAAAACTCTCAAGAACTGGTGATTGAAAGTAGACTGCAGGCAATCCGTCCTGTGTAGACACCTCCCCTCATGACAGATTTCTTATATTTGGGAAATGTCTTTGGATGAAGAAATCAACTCGGGAAATCCGGCATCGTGAATACCCGTCATGCCAGGAGGGTCACTGGGTTTTACGGCTGTGCTGCTGTCCACAACATTAAAGAAGTGTGAGTGCAAAGCGGCAGAACAAATGTCTGCATTTTTCTGTGAAACTTCGAATGCCACAAGTGTTTATGTTGCATGCAAGCAAAGTCAATGGCACAACATTCTTTGCATCAGTCATTACAATAATAACTAACCAGCGAGGGTGAAAACACTCCCCGTGTGTGTGTGTGTGTGTGTGTGTTGATTTGCAGAAGCCACATTCCTTAGCGAGCCTGGGAGAAAGTGAGAGGCTCCGCAGAGGAGAGAGGGACTGCAAAACAGAATTCCCAGAGAGTTTTGAGGAGGGGACGACTGGAGAGCAGAGGCCCCTTTTGTCACCCGGGCCTTGTTGGTGCCTCAGGGGCCATATGGACGCCTGCTTCTGTGCACCCTCACATCAGCCCATTCTTCACCCTCCTCCACCCCCTCTGCTTCGTGACAGGACCGTCCATGTGAATGAGTCATGGTCAGAGTGACCCCAGCTCACTTCTCTTTTCCATCTCTTGCCATCTTGTGTTTCTTCTCTCATTCTCTCCTTCCCCCTCTTACCTAAACATTCAACCATTTGTATTGCTGCTCATCTGCTCTCGCAATCCTCTCTCTGCTCTCTCCTCTCTTTAAGTCATCTCAGACTCAGTATGAAAACCTGGCAATAGACAGCTGCCCTTATATTATGCAGCAACCCCCCTCCCTCTGTCCCTGCAGCCTCCTTTCTGGCAGGATACCGGCTGTCAGTTGTGACTGTAGGTTTGCTGGGCTGTTCTTGACCTGAAGTGGACCCAGCACTTTGAGGTGTCCTTATTTCATCCCCATGAAGGAGCGAAACTAATGAAGTTTAGAGAGCTGAACTCGTTGCAAAACACTGCAAGGGAAACAGCCTTCTAATAAATGTTGTGAACACTGTAACAGAGGTAAAAGTTTCCCTTGTGGCACAAGTAAAAATTAACGAGGAAACACGTCTGCCAGAATAAAAGTTAAAAATGTGCACATCCAAAAAACGTTGAAGAAGGTGCTGCAACAATATTAGGGTGCAAACCTGTAACAGGGCCTTGGGGCCTTTGGGGGCAGCAGGAAGAGCTGTGCACACAACACTGATGCAAGATATCTTTGTGCATCTTCATCTTGTAAAGTTGTTATGCTAAACAAAGAGTCTTTTTTAAATTAACAAAACAGGAGGAGATATGATTCTGGCCAGCTGGTCTGATACCCACTAATCTTCTTAATCTCTTGATTTTCACCAACTTTTATGAGAATTATTTCACTCATCAGCTCCTATATGCTTCAAAAAGCCAGCTAAATGCCGATTGTGAGCTTTGTCAAGATGGACAGGTGGCTTACAGTGGATTTGTAGAGCTTTTCTGCCTGTTGGGTCTGAAAATGAATGAGTGATTGAAATAAAAAGTTAAATAGAACGAAACAATAAGCTGAAAGATGCTGAAGCAGCACAGATGAAAATAATTAAAATTCTCTGAGTTTGTCCTTTCATATCGCACACAGTCAGTTGAGTAATTGTTTCATTCACAATAATGATCAGCTTTTTAAATGTGACTCATGCATGTTTACATCCACCCACTCCGACTAGTTCATGAATTGTCTATGTTTGTAGGTTGTTACCTAAATCAAAGACGAATGCAGTATAATTTGTAACTTATTACTCATTAGTAAGACTAATAGCTTTTGCATTAAGGCTCCCTTGTCTGAAGTCTGTGATATTTTAATTTTTTCCACTACAAAACATTTTTCATTAAGAGCACACAAGACGAGCTGTACTAAATTGATTTATATACTAGAGGAGCTTTTAATACAGCTGATTAAGTTCATGAAATTAAAGAACCATGAAATGACTTCCTTTCAAGGTCAGATCATTGAGGCTTTCCAGACTGTATCCTCAGGGAGCGGTGATGAGGACAACGATAATGGATGGCATTACACAGTAACTAGATCTCAGATGAGTGGATGAAAAAAATCTATCGACCCCGGAGTCCCAACCCGCAGACGGTCTGAAAGCTGATGGCAGAATCAATGTACAAAAATGCTCACTGTTCTCAGTTTGACATCGATTGCATTTCAATAAAAATATGTATCACAACAATACAGCAGTACAAAAAAAAAAACAGCCACAAAGATAAAAAACCTGTAGGTTTTTGTTAAAATATTCAAAAAATTGTGCTAAATAAAAAGAAGTGTGAATGTGTGAGATATCAGCTATTGTCCGGCAGTAGCTTGCATCTGGTTAATGCTCCTCATGAGGCTTTCCTCCAGCATCAGGTAATCACTGTATTCCTTCTCGTCCTTCTCTTTTATGTCATTCTGCTGTCCTGTTGACATGACAGGCTCCTGGGGACAAAACCAGAGAAGAGTTTCAGTCATAAACAGTATGTAGCAAATGACAGGGCCCATTAAAACTAGTCCTTTACTAAAGATTTGACATTTTCACCTTTATGAAGCACAAATGTTAAGGGTCATACCATGGTAAAATGCTATAAACCATATTATTGGCTAAATCTTACCTGAATATTTAAATCTTTATTTATTTATTTTTTAATTAACAAATGCAAATACTAACATTAACTTTAAGCAAAGCATTGTTAAGCATTAAGCACTATTTATCTTTTCCTTATGCAGAAAACTTTTGTGGCCTTAGGAACAAACTTAACAGAACGCTTCCTTACAACAGTGTAACGTGCACACGTACGAAAGTTATGATCAGTCTGAGGAAATTCCTACATGTGTCCTTTTGAAGTTAGACATACAAATTTAAACATTGTAATTTATTCTTAAATTGCTCCATCCTTTCACCAAAGAGGGAAATCTTTCTTAAAGGAGAGGTTTGTTAAATTATAATTTTCTGTAATCATTTTTGAGACAAATACACAGTCCAGTGCACACCCATCTATACACTCTGTATACACACACATTCACACTGACAGAGCAGGAAATCTGTAATCATACGGATTTCTTAGACGTCCTGTTCTTGCCACGGGACAACAGAAGTAAAATAAAGGATGACACGAGTAGGAAGAGAATATTTACAAATTAGTAGACATTAGACACAAAGAAGACAAGTGAGACTGCTGCAACAAAAAAAAGGTTCAGCTGCATTCATAACTGCCACCAAGACTAAATTTTAGCCACGAAAAGGTTTAACTTCTGTACTCAGCAGAAAGACTGCTAAAAACAGACTGAAACAGGAGCTGGACAGAAGGACGGTCTACTCCAGTTTGTCAGTGTCAGCTTAATAATAAAAAAGTGTGTCTGTGTGGTCGAAAGGGTTGTGTGAGAAAACCAGAGAAGTTCAAGTTCACTGATGGCAAATATTGATGGTTTGGAGTCTGTAAAGACGACACCAGTCTGATCCAGACCAACAAATCTCCATCAGTGGACGACTATAAAGACATTTACTTCAGTACAAATTTTAGGTACTTGTACTTTACTTGAGTTCGTCTCTTTTTTTTAAAAGCTGCCTTCCTGAAAAAGCTTGGCTTTGACCAACCACAACTGTAACATCCTGCTTTCACATTCATGAATGATAATCTAATGATACCTGTATAACAGAATGGAAAACAGGCACCGTAAACATTTTTCTGCATGAGTACAACTGTTCTTTTAATTCTCATACTGTAAATACCTTTCCCTGATTATACTTACATACTTTTACTTAATTAACATTTTAAGTGCAGGATTTTTACTTGTACCGTAATATTTTTACAGTGTGTTATTAATATTGTATGGGTTAGTTTAAGTATATTACTGAATACGTCCTCTATTATTGTCCTTCGTGAACAAATTCACTGCTGTACTCTAGGTCACTTTTAATCTCTGCACAAAGCCTGTTTCCTCTTTCTACAGTCAGAATCCGCAGCTCACCGTTTTCTTGCTGACTTCTCCAGCTTCCTTCTTGTGTTTTGCCTGTAGTTCCTTCCTCCTCAACAAATCCTTTAGACAGTCCTCCTCCTTCTCAAAGAATTTCTTCAAATTCGCACTCTGTAAAGAGACAAAAAGATGCACATTTGTAATGTGTAATGTATAGTTTTCATGTAGCCATTAAAAATATCTCATGACTAATGACACAATAATTTATAACTTCCACAGTGCTGGAGGTTCGGTGACCACTGGTCCAGCACGCCTGCTATTTGAAATTTTCATATGTCAATTAGCTATTAGTGCAGTAAAGCAGCAAAAAGAAACTTAGCACTAAATTTAAACTAGTTTCTAAATTCCTGCAAGGCTGGATTTGTTTTTCAATTCAAACTATGGGTATATTATTATTTCTTTTTTTTAAATAACAAAAAGAGCTGATTATCATCTTTAAAGTGAGTATGTAGGAGGTGGTCGGGTTGTCTTACTTCATTCCTGGAAGGAACGTAGAGTGTCTTTGGGATTTCTAATACAGAGACCAGTCCTAAATTATCAGTCACAGCCAGGTAGTGCTGCTTGGCTGTAAGTAAAAAAGAAATCTAGTCAACAAGCTTAATATCTCTTAAAAAAAACTTACAACCAAGAAACTTGTAACCAAGGATGTGAAAATGTAAATAAAACAAGAATGAAGGCACAGCAGTAGTGGCAATAGGAGAGAACATTACATGTGTCAATGCTACTTTTTATTTTATTTGATCATGTATTTTACTCATTTATTCATGTTTAAAATTATTTCACTCCTTGTATTATTTATCACCTTTTATCTATTTCTGACAGACTTTTCTGTGTTGTGTATTGTTCCATATATAATGTGATTGCTGTTTTGCGGTTGTTGTTTTCTTTTTTGATTGTTTCTTTAAATGCCCAGAGAATATGGTAAACTGTCTCATTATCAGACTGACAGTCGTCTTTAGAGCCCTTTGAATGGCACTGACCTTTATTCACATTGCTGTATAAATAAAGTTTAAGTAATGGATTGAAAGAACTTGTGTGTTTGAAGCAGCACGTTCGAGCTTTTGCCTAACTTCAATTGCAGGCTGACATCCATTTTATCATTTACTGTTATGTACGTAATGACATAATTCTAGCAAGAAGCCAAGAACTCACAGGAGACGGTCCAGGGTTTGATGCAGGTAATCTTGGAGCTGGTGACGTGTGCCTGGATATGCACAGGCTCACTGGTGTTTTTTTGCAGGTTCCACACCTCGATGCTGCCGTCTTCTCTCCCAATGAACAACACAGCTGGTCGGGACAGGGACCAGCATCCTGCAGCGAACGCCTGCTCGGAGCTTGGTGACTGGATGATGGGACCGTCCTGTTTGTCAGAGTTTACAAGAAGTCAAACAGAGTCAGCCAATTTAAAATGCAATAAACTTGGTCAGTTATAAAGATTTAAAGACTACACTATCCCTCTTAATTTGTGTGATTTTATTCAAATCCAGTCATGTGCGTGGATATGTTTTAAGGTGGCTGTAATGTTCTTTGCCACTGTAGCTCAAGTGCTGGAACTTGTTACCATGACTCCCTCCTTCCATATGGCGAAGTTCCAGGCTCCCATTGTCAAAATAATGTCTTTGAAGAAAGGTGACCGCTGCACCGTGTTCACCACCCAGTGATGAATGCTGAAACAGTGGAGGGGCTTGGAACCTGGGAGAGGAGTGACCAATACAGAGCATGTAATGTTTGACAGTAAAACAAACAAACAAAACCTTCCACGGTAGCATCGAGGCAATACCTAGAACAAATACCCATCTGAGTCATTGTAAATGTCACAACTCATTAATAACGGTAAATACATTTAAAATGACTGCTAAACCAAAGCGTTGGCTAACAGTAATAGTGGTAATTTCAAAAACATGAATATTTGGACGTAATTGTTTTTCTTTTTGATTAAACCTGTTACTGTAAAAAGCTTCTTTTGTTTCAACACTTTGAGGATACTATTATCATTGTCATAAGATCAAACAGCTAAAACAAACAACATCCTGGTCTGCTTTGAAAAATGGCAAAACACAATTTGCAGCTAATGGCCTTATTTTCCTTTCAACTTAATTTCATAGTGGCAAATGATCACACTTACTGTGCAGCCGTCCAGAGTCATCCTTCCCCAGTTTCCAGTCTGTGTAAACAACCTCTCCATCCTGACAGAAAACATACACACATTCTAAAACATTAGCAGTTAACATGTACCTACCTACCTACCATTTACCTAAACACATTTTCAATATTCCTTCACTTTTGTTAACAAGGATGTTAATAAAATTGTAACAGAAGTGCTGGTCAGTGTATAAACTGAACATTTCATCTACCGGGCAATTTAGTTTCCTTCCTGAAATTACAAATGGCTCAAAATGTAAAATATTCAGCTCAAATGTGATATTTAATTGTGGTACAAAGAGTATTTGCAGTAAAATAAAATCTCAATTTTGAAAGACATGCTGATAAAAAATGCCTGACAATATTTTCCAAGATCTAAATTTGTCTTCTTTCATTTTAATTATCTGTGAACAGAAAACCTCTTGGAGGCTCATTGTTAAGAATTATTTCCTCAGGGCAGTTTGGTCGTGCCATTATGCTCATTCAGCAGCTGTTCTGTGGTAAAATTCTGCTCAGTTTCAGGAATTTTTTTGTCCCACAAAGGAAACTCAAGTTACAGTCAGGTACACAATAGGGGACAGTAGAATAGTACACACAAACAGTAAAAACACCACAACAGGTGCATTAGTGCATGAATTGCACAGGTTAAAAACACAATAGTACAGACAGTACAAAGACAACAACACCATAATGACAAAAGAAAACGCAGACCTTGCCTTATGAAGGACTTGTTTCTAAAACAGAGCTGACACGGGTGTCTGTGTGGTGCCTGTCACCTTGCCAACTATTTTTACAATATGGCTCATGGGATTTTTGTCCTCAACATTTCTATTACCATATCAGGCAACAAACGAGAAGGTAAGAACAAACTGTATTAAAGATTGGTAAAAGAAAGACATCAGTTTTCGTTCATCATTAAAAACATTGTTATTACTGGAAGGCATATGTACCTCTGTTCCAATAAAGAGCTTGGTGCTGACATCTTCCAGAGTTGGGAGTGTTTTAGCTGAGGGCACTCTGAGCTGGCTGTAGTCTGGGACGACTTCTGAGCTTTCATCATTTTCTGCAGCTTCTGAAGTGGACTGGGGAGGGAAGCAGAAAGTAAGATAAGTTGACTCACACTTTATTTGGGAACATTCATGGATTTGTTTTAGCCAGACAAGAGAGGTGGCATGATCCTTATTAAGAACAAGAATGTTGGAAAATCAACAGCAATAATGCAATATTTGCACAAACAGATTATGTGTCTTTTGCAATAGTTAAATGACTCATGTCTGGTTTTCATGTAGCTCTTGTTTAAAAGAAAGACATTCCCAAACAAAGGAAAAAAAACAGTAACAACAGAACCATAAGAATTTGGAAGAACTTCTCAAGAAAGAAAGAAACATTAAAAACTTAGTCTTTTTATTTATAGTAGGGAAGTAACAGAGATTGAACAGTGGCTTTGGTGCCTCCTGCTGTGTAACTTGACAAGGACCAAGACGACTGAAGGACAAAAGAGAGGGAGGTGGGGAGGGGCACAGCTGAGGTTAGAGGGTGGATAAGAGGGGATATGAGGAGAGTAGAAAAGAAAAGAGGTGGAGAGGATAGTGCCAGTAAGGGAGAAGGGTGGGACGGTTGTGATAGGCAGGACTGTTTGTGATGGAGGAGGCCTTTTCCATCACAAAAGCCCAACTGTCTGTCAGGGACAGCACAGGACTATCTGTTCACAAACTCCTTATCGGCGGGCCGCCTCCAATCGAGTCTCAGTTTCACTCAGATTAGCTCTTGAAGGTCAGATCCCATTACTCAATCACACATCTCCTTAATCCACTTTCCCCCGGTTAAGGTGTGTGTAAAGATACAAGACAGATGATATAGCTCAGCTGCAGATGTGGACATCGTTTTACTTTTGCCACAATGCACTGCTGCTCCACTGTTGCTTAATCCTCATGAGTAGTTGCTCAAAAAACTTTGTGTGGAAAGTCATGTGGGCATGTCTACAGGGCAGAGTGGAGCTTCTCTACAGTAGCTGCCACTGGAAATACACGTGACTCCGGCCCCCCATTTTGTGTTGATTATAGCACCGTCGACGCACAAAAACGGTACTGCTTACTGTTGTAAAAATCTTGTCCAGTGCGAGCATTTGTTTTGGAAGAGAGTGAAAGAAATATGCCACTTATTTACACAATACCAGTTTGGCCATAAACAAAATATTTAAATAATCTTAAGAAAAATATCTTCCTGCTTAAAAACCACAGATAGGAAAAAAGAGAACAGTGGATCAATCATGCTCGTAAACAACAGGTGGAATCTTCTGGTCTGTGTGCCGTAAAGTGTTTTGCAGTTTCTGCTGACTGAGCGCACTGGACAAAGGCATTGTAAAAGACAGGATAATAATCTCAAATCTCCTCGCTGGTGGTCTCATTTGCTGATGTAGATAAGATGTGAGGCATCTGTATTAAATTTGGCCTGCTTCATAACCAGTTAAAGGCTCTTCGCAGGGACTTTAAGGGCAGAAGGTAAAGAACAAAATGCTGAATGTAGAGGTCACGGACAGGCAGCGTAAACTCGTTCAATCTCAAGCAGCACCAAAGTATTAATCACACAGGGATTTATTAAAACCTCAATAACAGACTGCCTGAGGGCTGCTGAAAAATATGCAGCCCATTAATTGGCTCAGTTAGTAAACATATTAATTCTATAACCGCCAGCCACCAGAGCTGTGTTTATGGAGGCAGACCTTCAGCCAAACAAAGACAGGTCTCTTCTTGACCAGCCAGGACACACGCCATCATCTTCTGGCCCTCGTGGAGTCTGAGCGGCATATTGCAAAGGGCTGACAGTCAGCAAGGCTAATGCTCTGTGACTATGAGGGCCTTGTTTTGGAAGTATCACTTAATAAAGTGCTATGAAACCGGAGGAGAGTAGAGGGAGGCAGACAGGGAAAAAGATGACCTGAGGGCTGAGTGAGCCCTGCCCCACTGATCACTGTGCTCAACCATCCAAGAAAGAATTAAACACTCCAGCATGCCCCATAAAACAGACTCATAGACATGAAAACACATATTTTGGAACTATCTGGAATAGTTCTAAGATAAGGCATTATATGTGTTTTACATTTTGATTCTGTGTAGAAGTTCGCTTTATCCCATCCTTTATCCAGGGATCCAATCTATTGATTTCTAAAAGTGAGTGTGTGTGTGTGCTGTGTTTTGCGTCCAGCAATAAATGCAATAAGCATTTATTGTGCAAATTGTCATAACTGAGTAATGCACATATGTGTGACTGAAAGTAAGAAAGGGGAGAGATGGTGCAGCAGAGGAAAACAAATAAACCAATGCGGCCTCGAGGGTAAAATCCCTCACCTGTGGTCTTACCTGTATTATGATCATCACGGGTGTAGGGTTCCAGGCTGAACTTCAAAGGAGCGTATTCTCCGCTGGTATCGATCTTGGGCAGGGAAACCTGACACACGGCAGAGAAGAAGACAACAACTGAAATTTAAAGAATTTAAAAAACTCACAGAAACTCAAACATAATTTAACACAAGATCACAGACTGTGCTTACACAGCTGCACACTAACACACGTTAAATGAGCCCCACTTACAGAAATACATGCGTAAAACTCTTGGGCAGCTGAATCGAAAGCAACTGGACTGAATAATTCCAGTTGCTTTTGATTCAGTTGAACAGAGATAACTATGACCTGGACAAATGAGAACATTCACAGACAGCGTACATAAGCACATATAAACATAGCTTCTAAATGTAGGTTAAACATAATGCTTCATTCAAATTGTAATTTAATTTAACACTGTGCGAAATCAGCAAAACATAAAATTTTTACAAAAACTGCTCCCCAATATCCTTTTCAAATGTGTTTTCAATATTAAATTCAATACTAAATTCAATTTCTTAGTTGGTTCCATAAAAAAAGATCTAGATCTGAATTTTACTTGCTACATTATGTGGAATACAGATGTATTCGTGAACTTATGTTAATCTATTGTGTTAGACGTTTTGACCTCAAGCAATACCTGTTAACATTTAATAATCAATTGATAGATTTCCTTTAAGAGAAAATCAAGGATTTAACCTTTTTAACAAGTTCACATAGTGTTTTTTATATGCTACTGGACATATCAGAGGCAAGATAAGTAATAAACACCATGCAAGAGCATCTCCAGATTAGAACTTATAACCATGCATTCAGAAAACCATGGTCAGAAACGTCTGGAACCAATCCCGTCAAAGTGCAGGGTGGGGCTACAGTGAGACGAGGGCTATCAGAGAGGAAGCCTGGTGTAGCCACTTATCTGTATTTTGCAAGCAGAATTTCATTATATTCAAAGCAGTGGCAGTAATCAGTTCTAATGTCGGTTGCAAAGTTGCAAAAGGAGAAATGGTGAGCCTTCACGCATAACCAAAAGATTTAATAATCTGATAGCCAAACTTTTGCCTTTAGTTGTTTTTTTCAAGAGCTCTGGTTTCCATTGTCTGGAGACCTCAGGCAGTAACTATAACCTCTTTTAAATCTATTCTTAATACTGACTTTTATTGTTAGGCTTTTTCTTAACAGTTGGCATTTGTTTTAACTTTTATCATGTTTTTATCAATGTTTGGGATCCTATTTATTTGTTTTACTGCTTATTTCTACTGCTACATTTTAATTTTAAAGCACTCTGTAATTTTGTTTCGAAAGGTGCTGTATAAATTAAGTTATTATTATTATTAAATCACATGTTTCATATTGCAGTACCTTGAACAGAGGTCTCCATGTCCGGTCCAGGTGTTTGAAAGTGTCACGGACAAAGCGGGGTGACACCTGGGTCCTCTGATCTACAGTCTGCTTTCTGTCGAACAACGGCTGATTCGGCGGTTTCTGCACTCGCACGTCCCAGAATGACAAAGTGCTAAGGAGGGAGACACATACAAACAATTACCATCAACAAAAACTTTACCTCTTTTGTCAATAATCAACCACAAATATTAACTGAAACAGACTCTATGGAGTCTTTTTTTCAATAATGGTATAAAAAGCAGCAACTTCTCCAAATCTGCTGACTGTCAATAACTGCAGACAGTGAACAGAACTTTGGCTTTCCTTTAAAACTTGGCCTTCATCAGTAATCTACAGACATTACCCAGACTTCCAAACAGACAACAAGCAATGTATACATATTCCAAAGCTACAAGCATCTGCTAGAGGCTGATACTTCAAAACTTAACAGAGTAACAGCTTTTAATGACTATAGTCACAAGCACAGTCCTCTCCCAAAACAAACTGCTCTCATACACAAGGACAACATCTGTTTTGTTAGCTGAGGTTACAGACTCACCATAATTACTTTTTCATTGTTTAGACATTAAAACACACTGGAAAAGCTTTACATTTCCCCAGAGGCTGCAATAAATCAGTACAGTTCATCAACATCTCTTTTATGTTCATTCATTCAATATGTGACAACAATTCATTAACTTGTTTGTTTGTGAGCAATACAAACGATAATAATTCCTTGCAAACTGCTGAGAAAAACGAAATCCAGAGAGTGATCTGTAACCTTGTTAGAGAAGAAAAAACAAAAACAACAACAACAAAACTGACTTCACAGCTCTTAAATATCTATTAATTATCTAACTGGTACATTATGTTCAGCAGGCAGAGGGCAAGCCAGCCTATTGTTTATGTTGCTGTTTGTCCACGGAGAACTTCCATGCACTGGTAAATGTTTGTTGTTGATTGTCACACTGGTCTAAACACAGCTGTGGAAAGTAACTAAATTTACTCAAGTACTGGGCTTCAGTACAGTCTTCAGGCTGAGACCAATTGCCAGGCAACCTGAGGATTCCAGATGCATTTTTTGAATTTCAGGAATGAGGCACTTCAGCCAGAACCCTGGAGGTTTAGTTACACTTTAAGCAGCATTTTTTGAACCCACTCTCGCTAATATAGCCGCTTCTACCTGATACGTCAGATAAAAAGTTTCAAATGGCACTAGTGAGGAGGCAAAGCAGAAAAATAAGGAAGAGCTGTGCTAAATGTGTCAATCATAAACGGCTTTTGGAAAACTCCTGCCAGGGTGTAGACATTTAAAAACCCTGTTTGTGTTGTCCTGTGGACAGCACAAACAGGGTTTTTGGATTGAGATGTCAGATTGTGCACCGTTATGTCACGTGTTTAACGTCTGAGTGTGAGCAGTTTCTCCCCTTTGTTTACATGCAGGATATGTGCAATGGTGGACATGTCCACAGTAGTGCTGGTTTTAACCTTGCCGGGAGGACTTTTGACATGTTTACACATTAAGGTAAAGTTACTCTTGTAATCTGTTGAGGAGCAGAGGCATCAGAATATGCTACGAAGGTCACTGCTGTTACTTACTGTTTTTGGCCTACCTGATCCACTAAGTTATTAATTTTGTTCAGGCTTCTGATTGGCCAACATAGCTTTAGGGTCAGTGTCATGTCATCGCCTGCTGGTCTGGCATGATCCTAACGGCGCCTAAATCTCTAGTTGGTTACTTTGGGGTAAACATCAATAACTTTTTATGTCCTATTTGAAAAAAAATGTCATAATACCCATAGACAGCTGTTAGAAAGTGACATCTCTGTTTTCCCATGCTCATGTCGTTATCTTTGCCCAACCAGTGCCACTCTCTGACCTCTCTGTTCCGATTGGTGCAGTACACTGCGACTCTTAGCAACAGGTGACGTTGATACAAGCTGATTGGCTGGTAAAACAAGTGTTATGCCTTGGGCTCTAAAACTGGCATCTGCCGACAATTGTGTCTGCAAGTGACACCATCAGCTGGCTTGAGGCGAGCTGAGACAGACCATATTATTCTGTTGCAACTTTCCCTGCAACCGTTTCATGACCAGCGCCACTGACTCTCTCAACCGAAGGCTCGGTGTGTATGAGCCTTTAGCTACAAGCTAACAGTGCTTCATAAATGTAACATTTAAATGGAATATTCTTCCTTATGAGACCTACCAGTCAGGGGAGCAGGTGACGACCTGAACAGAAATATTATTCTTGTTCTGCACTGGGACACCTGTCCTCGTCACCTAATCAGAGAGAGAGAGAGTCACAAAATCAACAAATGTCTGTCAGGCTTAATGCCGTAAAGAGCTGATGTCAGTGAACAAGCTTTCTGAAGATATATGGGAGCTTAATGTGCCTCCAGGGGCACTTGGATGATTGCCTTAATTTACTTAAACAGATGAGTGCCAGACCTGGATGTCAGGATTTATTACAGTTTGCTTTACAGACATGAGGGATAAACACCAATAGAAAAATCGGAATTGTAATGTATTCACTGT
>JAQFJA010000021.1:8768769-8779547 GCA_029874485.1 Naso brachycentron
CGATCCCAATTTAATGAAATCTTCTTTAACAAAATTACATAACACATTTGGGTAATAAAATAAAATAAAATACAAACCTGTTTACCACAGTGTGGTTTAACTTTTTCAATTCTTTAGTTTTTTAAAGTTTACTACAACTTTCAGTTGAACTACTTTAACATAATATCAATGAATACAACTTTATAAAAGCAGGAATACAGTAATTCAGTGACTAACTGACACCACAGGGTGGCAGTAAAGTACACTAAAGAATTGCAGTCAACAAAATGTGAGTTGCAAATGGTAGAAGAAGAAAAAGGTTACTAGCAAAAGAGAGGTAAACATCACAATGCCATGTGTTTGTTGATGCTTGTTCAGCAGTTGTTCAGTGATGCTCCAAATATTTTTTGTACAAGTTACAATTAAGTCCCCACATTTGCTGGTGCTGGACAGAAGACTATCATCAGAATAACTGACAGCTCTGGCTAGTTTGCCAGCTAACGAAGAACCTGGACACCAGATAAAATGATGTTTACAAAGACTGAAACACAGATGTAACATTAAGAGTTATACGAGTGTCTGACACAAAGTTGCTTCAGGTAATTGAAGAGAAAGTGTCAGGGTTAGGGTTAGAGGGCTGCTGTACATGTTATCTGCTAAGAGAATCTCCTGAGTTACTAAAGGAAATTAAAGAAATTGGAGATACCGATGGACAGGCTGGAAGTGGACATCATAAAAACGGTGGATTATTATAACAACATCAACCTCTGGAGAGTCTGTGCAATGAGGATGATTGACAGAGTGCAAGCGACACAGCGGGCGAGGGGAGCTTGCATCGGTTTAGTGATGTGAGTACACATTCAAGCAGAATAACGTTAACGATAACAGACGTGAGCTCCATCTGGGTGTAACCCATGGCAACCCATGGCATGGGTGTAACCCATAACCCTTGTGTTTTTTCCGGCCTCAACAGAGCCATTCACCAGCACTTTTAGATCTTGACACATCAAGCATACTGCATGCGTACTGACTCACTGACATTGATGAGATTAACCCCGTAGGTATCGAAATTTGGCACCATACGCCATTTTTTGTTACTCGATGGTACTGAGGCATTTCAGTCAGCGCCTAAAAAGTATTGAACTTCGATACCCAGCCCTAATTATCAATGCTCATAAGCCCATTGTGGATAGTTAGCAAAAAAACCTACTGTATTTAGAAATACCTTTGATGACACTGGTGCTTTCGGCTCAGGAGTTGAGTGCTCTGTGCACGTTTCATGCTTGTCTTTGGGAGGTGATTTGTTGTTCTTCTGCTTCTTGCTCTTCAGCCGGTGGAAGAGGAAGAGCTTCGTAGAGGCCTTTATTGTGTTGTTTTTTGAAGATCCTGGATATGCTTCTTCCTCCCAGTCCTGTACATTTACATGCAAATATATAGATTTTTTTTTTATTTAATATTTTTGACTGATGTTTCACCCATGCTAACACCAAAGGGTTAACAGAATCCTGGGGTAAATGTACCACTACTTAGTACAACAAAGAGACACTTCAACTCACAAAGGCCTACAAATGTTTCTCCTTACTGTGACCTACATGGAACTGTAACACATGGCTGATTTGATCAGTTTTACATTATTAAAAATTAAAAAATCTGTACAACAGGTTTTGACAACTGGAGCCAGCAAACCACTGGGTTGTGCCTTGTAAAGAATTTTGCTACATACCGGATGTGTCGATGAATTTGCAGTTTGATTTTTGTCAGGACTGGAACTCAGCTCCAGGTTCTCTGCACTGCCTCTTCCCCTAAATGGAGACTTGGACTCTGGGACAAAAAAACAAAAAAACAGCATTGTGGCCAAAACAACAAGACAAAGTGATTTCAAAAGGTGTCCTGTGGAGGTTTCTTGTGCACAAAAAGGTTCTATTTAATTTCAGTGGTCTAAAAAAAAGATGTTATATTAATATAATTCCTTCCTCACAAATCACTTGCACATTTTCAAAGCCAAACTGAAGTATTTCAAATCTTGCATTGTTAAAATTCATGTTTACTGGCTTGCAATCTTTGTGCCACCTATGTATACATGTGAGTGTATGTGTACTTCCTTGTAGGTCTGCACAAGACAAAAAAAAAACCATGGGAAAACACATAAATAACTAGTTTTACTAGTTATTATAAAGCAGAGGAGTAAGCGTAAGTAAGGAGTCAGTATGAGTCATAGACTGATGCTAGTCATAAGCTAACAACAGCCTTGACAATGACACATTGGTTTATTGACACACATCCTGACGCATCAGTGTTGAATTGCGACATGTTGTGCAATGTTAATGTTTTAATACTGGGTTAAGTATACGGTGGTAGGATAATGTGAAGGGAAGAAAGAAATCCAGTAAACATCTAAGTAATCAGTGAAAACAAGTCTGATACTATGATTATTAATTTCATTGTGGTGAAAATTGGGACAGTTTCTAAGTAAATGTTGTAAACCAGGACATCTCAGCGTTTTACAGATATTTGTCGGGTTTTAGGACACCCAGGTTGAAACTGGGACAATCTCTGACAAATCGTTACATCTAGTCATGATAATATTGCTACACATCCCAAAATGGATGAATGGATTTTTAAATTGTCTGTGAAAACGAATCGCTTTCCTAGGCAATGCAGATGTGCCTAGGACTGCACGATTTTGAAAACATCTAATTGCAATTATTTGGACTGATATTGCAACTGCAATATGATTTCTAATATTAAAGCGAATGGTCATTTTTACACAATTCTTCTCATTTTTACTGAACAACATTGAAAAGATTATTGTGTGATATTTGAAGGGATCCATACCAATCAAAGAGGGTTTTTTTTTTAAGTCTGTAGAATATGTGCAGGCCAAGACAACTCTGCAGCACCACCATATTTGAACCAAATGGTATTTTGACACACACATTTGTCCTTTAATAAATATTGTGCCTCCTGCTATTTAAAATTGCATTAGTCCATATTGTGATTTTGATTTAATTTCAAAATTTAATTTTAATTGTGCAGCCCTACCTGAGAGGTTGGGATAACCATGAAAGCTTGCTGTCAAGGCAGAGCTGTTAGTACTGGTGTTACGAAAGATGTTGGGATGGAGGCTGGAGTTGGACTTCAGGCCTACGACCAGCCGTAGGTCCGACAAGTTCATCCTGGCCGTCACCTCACTGCTCTTGTCTCCAGTCTGCAACAATGTCAAAGTCAATGTAAAAAAAAAGTAAAGCTTAATGTAAGCGTATGACTACAAAACATTACTGTTTCTAAGTGAAATTAATTTTAACACTTTGTTCGTGTCCATAAAAATCCTTTATGCATGCCTACATACAAGTACTGCATATAAAGAAGCCATTATTCCCTGCTGTTCCTCATACAGCCAGTAGAGGGGGATGTTGCCTAATGGCAAATGCTGATTGGACTCTGAGAAAGGAGGGGGAACCATAAACACTCACCTCTTTGGCAATTTCCAGATGTTTCTCAGCAAAGTACATGGCTTGCTGATGATTCCCCAGGGCAGTATGGGCATTTCCTAGACTCCAGTACGCTCTTCCTTCACCGACTCTGCAGCGAGACACAAGAGGGAAACAGGCCGAGCAACTTCAGATGAGATTAAGCAAGGATAGAAAGAGCATTTATTAAACTATCATGCAGTACAATCACAGCCACCTGATCCTAATCTCAATATGCTGGCAGATCCTTTTGAATAGTCTTCATGGTGGCATCTCATAGCTGGTTTTACATGTTTATGTCATTAAGTCCTGAAAGCAAAACCCCAAATACTTCCTCAAAATTTCTTGAGGCTTTTGTCTGCTTTGTAGTGTTTCTGCAATTTGCTGTTGCTCAGTTGTTCATGGCGTTAGCAAGTAATTAATTCAGGGGCCACCCACATTCAAACTGTTCACACTCATTACACTTCAAAGACAGTTTGGTGAAAAGCTCACAACAAATGGCTGATACCTGTCATTGAGGTCCTGAGCAATGACCAGATGTTTGAGGTGGTAATCAATGGCTCTCTCATAGTCCTGCAGTAGTGTGTAGGTGTTGCCAAGACTATAACAGGCCTGAGCCTCCACTGCTTTGTCCTTCAAAAGCCTGGCCAGCTGCAGAGTCCTCCTGAGGGCGAAACAGAAGAGGAGGAAGACGGTCAAGGAATGCCTATGGGTGGGAGCAGGAGAATGCTCCTTTCTTTTCTCTCATTGTTTAGTTTTTGCAAGGGCTTCTGTATCAAGAAAATGCTGGGACACCATAATCATTTTAATGTTTCTCAATGAAATGAAAACTTTGATATAAACGGATCATTCCCTCTAATATTGCAATTATCAGACCATTAGAAAGTTTTTCAAAATCGTGCAGCCTGAGCCAACAGGAAGAGTTAAAGTTGCTGATAAATTAATGCACTTATATGTGTCTACTGTGCCAACTACAACAATGTTTTTACAAGCCTTTCATTAAATGTTATATACCGTTTATAAATGCTAATGAGGAGACAAAGTAAAGCCTTGCCAACAAAACCTTATTCTTCGCTGGTGTCATAAACAATTTTCCTGGAGGGGAACATGAAAGTTAGTTTTGATATTTTCTTTTTGAATTGATTTATTGTTGTGTATTCATTGGTGAAATGACATTTATCTTTTTGATTCTGTCTCTTAAGCTTTTATTGTACAAAGAAGAAATGAGGGGAAAAAAATACTTTAGGACACTTCAGTGTTGAAACTGTTTTAAAATGAAAACCAATATTAGCATGCAGTTTTTGTTCTCAAGTTGGAAGATGATATTCAAAGATATCTTCCAGTGACCATCACAAAGTAAGAAAGGCCTCAAGCCTAACATGTTCACTTACTTGTAATGACCAGCTGCCACTTCAAAGTGGCTGAGGAATATGTGAGCATTGCCAAGGTTACAGTGGGCCCTCCTCTCAGCAGACTTATCCCCAAACTCTTTAGCGATGAGTAGCCGCTGCCAAACAGGACAAACAGTAGGATGCATATGACTGCCATGAGGGTCAATCAAGACACACAGAACCTTTACATCTTCTAACAGATTTGTGCAATAATGACAGTTTGTTACTTGTCTATCAAAGGCCTTAAAAAAAACAAGAAAGAAAAGAAATTTGAAGCAGGTGGCGTGTAGCAGACACTAACCAAGTACTTCTGACTGTCACCACAAGTTTGCCACCTACCTTTTCATGTGCAGCTACTGCATTTTCAAAGTCACCCAACAGATAGTAAGTGTTGCCTAGGTTACCATAGGTACGACCCTGGGCTGCCTTATCGCCCAACTCCTTCACCATGCAAAGGTTTGCCCTTTAGGGAAAAAAAAGAAAAAGAAAACCAAAAAAAAAAAATAAAAGAAACACATTATTGTACATAAGCATATGGACAGTTTTGTAAATCCATCCAAAAACAAAACAACAAACAAACAAAAAAAAAGACGTCTTTGTTTTCAGGGTGTTTTTTAACATGTCATGGCCCACCAACGAGCCAGCCCTCAAAACCAACCTTTCCCTTTTTCTTTTTTTTTTTTTTTAAGTAACAGCATTTGTAATACTTGGGTTCAAAAGGTAGAAAAAGCTACTAAGTGGACTTTGAGTCAAGATTATTTTGTCAAAATAAACTGTCAAGGTCAGGACTAAACTTTACAGGAAAGGGGGGAGCGCATCAACAGTCATGGTCTGCTTTGAGCCTTGGAAGAAAACATTTTTGCTACAAATGTTAGACAGCATCCATCAAGCTTACAGTAAGTCACATTTTATATCTGAGGCATTGGCTTTCAGATTAACAAAAAGTTATGTCGGACTTCAGCATCTTACTTAAAAAAACTTTGATACAAGTTACAGTCATGGGCTGGTGATACATACATTCATAACATGGTGCATTCATCAAAAAAGTGAGATCTGGTATTTTGTATCGGATAATATGTCAGTCTAAATTATTGGTTTACTGTAGGCCTGTAGCAGTTTCTTTCAGTGTACACTTTTTTCCCACAAAAACATGATACTAGAAAAAACATAATGTAACTTTTTTTTGTCTTTTGCTCTGTAAAATGGTGGATTATTGTACTCCCATGCAGGATGACACAGAAACATAAACAATTACCTGCACTAACAAGGTTACTGTGGCAGTGAAACACATCACTCTCCTCTTGGGTTATTGGCAGTTTTACATCCATGTCACATGTAACATTCTTAAAGGCGTTCAAAATGAATGCAAAACAACAAATAGTCAATGTTTTGAAGTAAACAACGTGACACAAACTCACTCATAATACTGTGCAGCTTTCCTCAGGGCTATCCTGGCCTCCTCCGAGAACTCCCCTGGCTCCGCTCCTGTCCAGCAGATGCTCTTGCCCTTGGCGTGGTAAACGTTCCCGAAATTATACAGCGCTCGAGCCTGCCCAACCTACAGCACGCACAGCAGATTCACAGAAACCAGAGTGACCAGTGCTATAATTATATACTTAAAATACACTGACACCAGACCTGCTTCATTGCATGTGGTCTGGCAAACTATTCTAAATGCTGGTACGCTGTGACACCCCACAGCCATCGTGCATACCAAACCCGCTGTGTGGGTTTGGTATGCGTATTTGCAGAGCATGTCATGTGGTTTGATTGAAAACGAATTTGGTACCATTTATTTTAATCAAATGGGCCTTTCAGTCATTAACTGAACTTTTTATTTGCACAACAGTGCTAACACAGATACAGAACATGTTCAATATCTATGTCAGCAAAATGCAAAGTCATCCATAAAGTAAAAGGCCTGAAGAAATGTTTCATCTACATCTAAATGATTCTCTTCTTGTCGTTACAAATATCTCTAAAATATGACCCACCTTATCATAAATGGCTCTGGTGATATCCAAATGTCTTTGGCAACAAATCACTGCTTCATCATACCGTCCCAAAAGCTTTAAAGTGTTCCCAAGGTTGCCACTGGCTTTTGCCTCACCAAGCTCATCTCCAATTGTTCTGGGATTTCAAAGGAGAAAACAACATTAAGAAATAATTAGACTGGAATATTAGAGAACTACTGAAGTGTATTCACACAAAAACACAAGAGGCAAGAAAGTAATTTACAGCCACAAGCAGCGATACAGTGAAGTCAAGAATCAATTAAATGATGGAGGTGATTAAAAAAAGTTTTAGCGTTCAAAACATATTGTTAAAACTTAGATTATTGACACTGAACTCGCATAACACCTGCATGCATGGTTACTCAAATGAAATCTGGTCTGAAATCCCACAGCAGGATACAAAGGTGGATCCTGTTTCAGAACTAATTCATATTAAAGTTGTAAGACTGCCTACCTGGTAAGTGTGAGGTCATGTCGATGGTACTCTAAGGCTTTATTATACTCTTGTAAGTGAAAGTAGGCATTGCCCAGCTGGCTGTAGATTGCACTGAGGATTTGAAGGTCTTCTGTTCCAACCTGGATGGCAGATTCAAAGAAGGAAACACCGGCACGATAGTCACCGGCCTTACAGAGCCGCTCACCTTCCAAAGCTAGGTCCAGACAAGATGACTCCATCCTGCAGGGAAGTGGGATCTATGTGAGAAGTGAAAGAGAACTCTTTGCCCAAAAGCCATGATATTGTTAAAAATGAAATACTTTATTTTATCAGGAGTTACCAGATTTCTTTGACTAAAGCTTTAAACACAAAAAATCAAACACTGAAACGTGTTTAACACATTAAAAAACACTGTTAGATACTAGAGAGGATACAGTAAATCGATAAATGAAATGAAGGAGAGAGAAGGATTGAAGGAACTAAATTATAGCCCTACTTAATACTAGTACACCCAGCAGGAAGGGTTACTTTTGTTAATCTGCACATGCAGTAGATATAATATTGGAGCCACAACACCTTGAATATGACAATTGACTTCAACGTCAACGTTAACAAGAATTTTTAAAGAGCAGCGACTAAAAATTACATATTCAGTATCAACTGCAGACTAAAGCAGATGATTAACTGAGAGTTTCAGGGGACCTCTTCAAACATCGTTTTGTCTGACAGACAGGCTAAGCCAGTTTAAAACTGTCAATTTTAAATGCAAAGTCAAAAATCATCCCAAGGCTTTTTTGCAAATAGTTTCAAAAAGGGGGACAGCAGGCCAAGTTTCCCACAAATTATATTATTGGATTCAGAATGGCCAAAGAGAACCTCAGTTTCCAATGTGTTTAGCACAGAGAAGTTCTGCGACATCCAATATTTAAAGCCCTGGTCATATTTGGGACTGCAATGACTAAAGGCTGTGGCATTTTAGTAGGGGTATAGTTTGGAGTGGCAATGGAGGATGTTGCCATCATGCTTTTAAATAAGGGAAACAATTAGGAGGATATACAAAGAAGAGAGGAGGTGCAGGAACAGAGCCCTGAGGAGCCCCTTAGGTAAAGAGGGTTAAGGAGGGGGAAGCATTACATACGCTGACAGAAACAAGTGCAAATTCGCAATAGCTGCAACTAGAGGATTACATTTGTCGGGAATTCCCGCGGGTCACATGATTCCCATGAGATTCCCGCAGGATGGGAGTCAAAGTTTTATTAATCCTCTGATTGGGACGGGACGGGAATAAAAATCAACAGGAGCGGGCAGGGGCAGGAACGCCATTAATAGATGATGATTTTCAGCCGTGTTAAACAAGCAAAAGGACGGACGCGTCCATTTTTGTAGTCATCTTTCAGTGAGCCAAAACTATTTTGACTTGCGTTAGCAAGTCAAAAGAACTACAAATCCAACAGTGCTTTGACTTCCGGGCCGGCCACTACTGGAAGTTAAATGCGGAGCGGGCACGTGAGACACACAATAACAACACTATATGCACTCCTATATGCACTTTTTATTTGTTTACACCAAACTGTAAGGTATTGTGAAAGGTGAAATTTAAAGGTAATGCCTTTTTATATGCACTAAGCCTAAGTTTCTGGAGAGACTGATATGTCAGTATTGTTTTTGTTCATTATTTGTATAATCTTGAACTTTGAGGTATGTACATTTTTGAAGCCTTTTACATATTTTGCCTTTTATATGCAAGTTGATTGAGGACCTTGACTTGCATAGTGCAGTCAGGGCAAACATACTGTACTTAAATGTTGCTTTAAAAGAAACCAAATAAAAATGCAACATTTTTGCAACATGTTTGGGTTCATTCAACTAAGATGGACATAAATGGACATGGTGTGACCAACGTACTGTTTTTGTTTAACTGGTATCCATTCCATAATAGAAAAATGGGACCACAGACCATGACATATTTATGTTGGTTTGATTTTTGTTGTTTGAAAATGGATTGGCAATATATATATAGCTACAGATTATACCCACAGATTAACTATTACTGGTGCCATGTCATTTGAATAGAAACTGCATGAAAAACAGTAATCTAAAAAGTCCAATTCATTGACTTTCCTAATGACTAACTTATGGGACGGGAGTGAAAATCCACTCCCGTGTCATGCTCTAGTGGAGAACAATCACGTTACAGTGTTTGAACAGTGCATGGCTCGAAAAAAGGAGACTGACGTGCACCAAACAACAAGTGGTTCCATAAAGGAGGCACAGAAAGCAGCAGAAGTATGTTTTCTGCGTGGGACCTCAGGGAAGAAAACCACGTCGCTATTGAGGGCGCACTGGCACTTGGTTCAGTTGCCCTGTACCATGCATGACCCCCGCACGTACCGTCATGATAACACAAAGCTAAACACGAAGCTAAACACGGATATAAACACGGATATATATCCCGGAAACGGCTGTTTGGTTTCGTGTTGTTTCGTGAAGCAGCTGAAAGAGCCGCTTTTGGGTTATATATATGGGTTTTTGCATCATGTTTTAGTGGTGGTACATGAGAGGACACCGCTAAACATTCGGTGAGCATCACGTCTTTAAAAACGAGCGTTTATTGCATTTTTTGACGTATTGTCTGAGTACACACGCTCCTCCGTTGTTTTCAGCTAGCGGTGACGTCAGCAATGAGCTCCAGCTCTCAGGACTGTCCCAGTTGTCATAATATTGCTGCAGAACACCACGTATGATTGTAAATATCCTTATTATAAGGCTTAATGTGCAAAAAAACAAACTTGCTCTTTAGTCGTGACATCAATTTGAGGTCAGTCAGCTTTAGTTGGAAATACCTAATATAGCTAATGCCATCAAATTTGTTTCTGTATTATAATGCACACATTTTTACAAGACAAAGTTTGAGCACAAACTGATCCCTCATTGCTGGCACTTCTTGTTGTGGTGCAAAAGCTTTCACTGTTTGCATTTCATTGTGTTATGGCTGTCTTGTAATAGAAAACAGTTGTGTGAATGAAACAAATGTGCTGTGCCTTAAAATTGTTATGTCACACTTGTCCAGAGTTGGTGCTGTTGATGTTTCTATATGTTTTACATCCAATTCTTAATTTTCTGTTTGTAAAACATGACAAAAACATTAACACAGTTTCCTCCGAATCTTTTCAGGCCAGAATCAGCACCTCTAATGTCGCCCATTGACTGAAAAAACGACTGATGAAACTGTTTTAGAAAACTGGCAGCTCTCTCAGCCTGAGAGAAAATCCTGACTGCTCTGTTTGACAGAGGAAACAGCTTTAAATTGAAAAGTGAACTTTCTTCACATACCCGTCCTCGTATTTCTCCTCGGGGGTTCATCTTGGTGCTGATCTGGATGAAGGCTGTTCCTTGGTCCAGGTGTTGCAGTAATTCAACACTCATGTCCTTTAACACTCCCTGAGCCTGGAGGAGAGTAGAGTGCGTCTGAGTGTTTTTCTATATG